>VDFB02268091.1:69215-110049 GCA_007258455.2 Sequoia sempervirens | reverse complement strand
ACACACACACACACATATATTTACATACAATTGGTCAATAATGATATTCATATGTTTATACATATATACTTATATGTGCAATGTACGTTTCCACTACGTACTTCACTCGCACACATTAGTATATATATTTTACACATATTTATATATCATTACTTTCATATATATGTAAGATAACAATATATATAACATTGACTATATATATACATATTCCTCTATGCTCATGTATACATACATATACATGTATTTATGTATATATCTTATATATATACTTTCAATTGCACCATCAAGCACATACGGATGTATTCATACATACATATACACATTTAATATGTGCACACATATATCAGGTTACCCTTTCTTATCATATTCTCGTAGATACAAACATTCATTAAGTGTATATATATTCACACACACACACAGACACACATATATATAATTGATTCCTTGTGTGAGTATGTTTGTGAGTATTTCTACTTACACATACATGCATATGATTATGCTCTCATGGACAGATCAATGTATATATATACTCATATACATGTATACATTTGACGTAAATATGTATCGACAGAAACTTCAAAGATCCATAAACTTCAAACACATAACATCATCCAAGAATGCACTCAATAGTAATCAAGACCCTTACTAATGCAACCACATCATGCTAAGGATGACTTACCCTTCCCAACACAATAACTTGACTCAACCATTCTATTGTGAGTGTGTTTGTAAGCTCAAATAGGTTACTTTACTAGTTATTCAACCAAGACCTTCTCCTGAGTGATACTTTCCCTCCACCTGGAGGAATGAATCTATCCCTGCAACTAGTTCAACACATTTGCAATGGTAGTTAGACATTCACAATAAATTCATATGCATCATAACTTTAGCATATTCATATAGCAATCAATGTAAACATATTTACTCTTTCAAATCCATATTAAGCATTTATCAATACTTTCACATAATACCTATTTTAGTATTCCATTCTTTTAGTAAACATATCAAACTTATGATTGCATTTACCATCCTATTTACCTGTGAAGGTAAAAGTAAAATAGTAATAACAAAATGGGGTGTGACATACTTCCCCCCTTGTGAATCATCATCCTTGATGATTTAAAACACTTTAACATATAGGTAAAGTCAAATAAAGGTTTTACTTACTATTTTTGAAATATGTAAGAATTATAAAGCATTCTTCCTATGTAGCATCACTCCTTGCAATCTTGTCCTTCCTGGACCGTGCCTCGAGTGTCCTTGTTAATGCATAGGGAAAACTTGTGTCCTTCACGCATACTTTCTCTCTTATAGAGCTTATGCATGGTAATCACAATACCTCATATGTACATCTCAAGTACAACAATAACTATATCTTACATGACACCTATCCTATAGTGACTGGAAAACACGTTATCATTGGCTAATGAATTTATCCTTAGTGTAATCCAAATAGAAAATAAATACCTATGCATTGCACACTACACTGTGGGTTCCATCCTTCCCTTTGGTATTTACACCTTTAGACAACTCAAAAGTCGAGTCCATCCATCACTTACACATCCATTTTCCTTAATCATAAAAGTAAATTTCTTGATTGTTTGTCCATCTTGAGCATAACATTGCTCTTGGACACCTGTTAAATTCTGAACATAACGATATTGCTTCATACTTCAAGCTTTGAATCAAAAAGTTTCATCGATCTCTTTGATCCATTACTCCTTTTGACAATCTTTATAGTCTAAGGTTAACCCTATTTCTTAGCCTATTTCAACTTAATAGAGTTTCTAACCTTCCTTTACATATAATGGATCAAACCTCAATGATAGAAGTTTCTAAGTATTCTACAAATTGCTTAAAGATTTGGTTTATCACTTTTTCCTATTTGGATACAATTATATATTGCGCATTTGTTCAATTGAATGTCTCATAGTATGATCATGGTTTACACAACCTTATCATTATTTTCTCATTCACAGTTGAGACAACCTTCTCAGGAATACTAAGCAATTACTATACACAATATATTACTTAGGACCGAAATCCCATAAATCAAATTTCCAACCAACATTGGTTACCTTTGCGACTCTGTTCACCATAGCATTATGCCAGTTCTGCCGACATAGACAAATTGATCTATCTTGTGTTCTACCACTCCCCTTCTGGAATCTAAAGAGAGTATACATGTCCTACCGATGATGACATATAGTCTTCATTTCCTAGCACACTAGACAATATATTGCTACATACTTTGCAACATATTTACTCATCTTTTCTAGATTATAGTGGTTTTTCATAACTTTGTCATTCCAATGGCCTAATTATGACATCACTTTTCTCATTTCAATCCTTATTCTCCCAAAAATTTTGGTACATAGGTTCTTTTACATCCCTTAATAGTCTATTCTTTGACTAAATGAAAACCTATTTTGTGGAATCGTGCCACATAAGCATAATGCTTAGAAATTTCGCGGAGATAAATCCCATTCATCCTATGACATCCATACCTCGGATTTCTTTTGTCCTTGGGCCATTTCCAAAATTGTAAGCCAATTTCCAACTCAATCTATATTTTCCAATGAGCATCGATACTAATTTAGAATATTAATCCTCATTCAATCATGTTGGTTCCTAGATTGCATACCTAATTACCAAGCACAGACGTTTCTCATTAGCCTGTGATTCACTTAATCACATAGGTGAGTCTCAACCTTAGTATACTATAATCTTAGGATAAAGTCACCAACTAATGACTAGTCCTATTATATAGGCTATTCTAACTCTATATGTTCTAATCAAGATCAGATGTAAAACCCAACCAAGTAAGTTATTCCCAACCTATAGGTATCAATGTGTAGTCAAGACGTATCCCAACCCAGTAGGTAAAACTTAACCTAAGGTTTCACTCTTTAATCAAATGAACTTCTCGTCCCAAATAGGTTATCCTAAACCTAGGGTTTCATTCGAGTATAAAGAATGATCAAGTGACCATTCTAGAAAAGATATTTGACATGGTTCACATAACGTCACATCGTATCTTTCATACCTTTACTTTTGCAATGTTAACCCTATCATTCCCAAGGTTCCCTTAGCATAATAAGCTACAATGTCAAGTCATTTCACGATGTGGATACATTTCACAATATACATGCAGTATTACTACCTATGTATAGAAATAACATCATTATCTAAATCCCCATATAAGGTATATAGGATTATAGAGACATTTCCTTCCAAATCATGAGTAATCTAGATCTTCCCTTATTGATCCCATAGGCAATGATCTTCCCTTATTGATCAAGTTATCCACCTATCCTTTTCTAAGGCATCAATGATAATATAAATTGATTTTACAATCAATATATGTAAGGTATGGTGTGATAATAGGTCACAATCCTTGACCTTTCCTTATTTTTCTCCAAAACTTCCAATACCTTATCCTTGTGGTCATGAAATACACGACTTAATTGACATCATGACTTACGAAGAAGTCAAAAGTTCTTCCAAATAAAAAATATTTTCATGTTTTTTGTTGGATGGGGTACTTTATCTAAGTCAATCCACTCTCTTCCTT
This sequence comes from Sequoia sempervirens, assembly GCA_007258455.2. NCBI lineage: Eukaryota > Viridiplantae > Streptophyta > Pinopsida > Cupressales > Cupressaceae > Sequoia > Sequoia sempervirens. The sequence goes on along the minus strand of VDFB02268091.1, from coordinate 106,475 downwards.
CCCCTCTTAGTGTTTCCACGACATTTGATCAACTCAAAGTTGAACTCCTAGCAAACATTTGCTTTCTCGAAATGATTTATCATTGCTTTTTGTAGGATTTTCTATTGCCTTTATCTTGCCTCCATGACATATCTTGAATTTATTTGTTCCCAAAGTTAGATTCATCACCGATCTCTAATCTCATAGATTCAACATTTTGGATCATCGGTGAAGAGATGTATTGAACAACTAGCAACTTTACAAGCGATGAGGCTCTCTAATATTCCAATTCTCTTGAATCCAATATTCTTTTTGGTGGAGAAATATCCATACCCACAAAGCCTCTTTTGTTGATGTAGTTTTTAACTTAAAGCATTTTTCCTTACTATTTCAATAGTTTTTACACATAGTGTTACACTGTATCTCACTTCCTTTTGGAACCTTTAAACGTATGTTGGTTCAATTTATACACCAAACAAACTATGTACTATCCAAACCTTTGTTAGGCCAATCCAATTTATCTTTTTAGGATTCTTTCTCACAATCACCTATCCAAGTGACTTTGTCCCAATACTTGGTGACTTCATAACCTTAAGCACTCTAAAGTTGCTTGGTTTCTTTTCCTCATCTTAATCAAAACTCGAAATCGATATTGTCAATTTTGGTTGGTGGAACCATGTCCACTTCAATGATTACTTCTTTTTTGACCATTTTGGTCTTTTCCCTTATTCCAAGGTATTATCTTCTTTCTTGCAAGATCTTATCCTTGTACAAAAATTATATTTTAGTCAAGAGTTATCCAATCTCCTGGATACCTCCTTTGTTGACTATCTACTTCGTTTGAAGTTTCTAATTTATGCCAACAATGCATACTCATAGATTTGTAGTACTCTTACTAAATCCAAAAATCCTTGACTCCTTGCAACTATAGGTTGCTATCAATAAGGGAGATTATTTCAATCCTTTCTATCCCTTAGTCATTCTAAGTTTTTAGTAGGGTGAAGGTACATATTGGTTATCATTCATAACCTTCCTACATAACCTGATTACATAATCTTCTGCAAATCATGGGGGTATCATGAATAAGTTGTTGGTTTAGGAGTTTCCAACTCTAGGGACGACTATTATCTAGTCCCAAACTTAAACAAGTTTCTAGGAATCTCATCTTCCTTTTCATTTCTCCATGTTTTTTTCTCTTACCATCTTGGCATAAGAACTTTTCAACCATTATCTTCTGATAAGGTTTACGTAACACTTATGTAATGAGCTCATAGGTTCCAAAGTTGAACCTGGTAGCTCTAATACCACATGTAACAACCCTAGTGTTCTACTAAGTAAAATTCCAAAGAAAAGTGAATAAATCATGATGTCATAGCATAGCAATAATTTTTTTTCTTTCAATAATGTAAATTACATGCACATTTTAAATAAAACTATTTCCAAACTTCCATTGCATTCCATTGTAATTTCACAAATATTTCCATTACATAGATGTCATATTGAATGAACTCAAGTATATCATTCATGATTGCAAATTTCCATATAAATGGGTACATGATACAAACATAGCTCCTCTGAGATTCATAGCAATAGATATAGATGGTCCATGATCCACCTTTCAAATCTTGGTCTTCTATCACCCGCTAAGGAGGAGAAGCATCACTCAAGTGCTTTTCCACCAACCACAAACTCATTTGTGGTCCCCTGCACATCTATCAATGATAGATGGCCCTACCCTTTGATGAAGAGATTGGTGGAATAATCTCGTACGACAACCAATTTGAGCTTAGTGTTGTGTCCTACAAACCAAAACCTAATCATATGTTCATCTCCCCTATGAGTATGAAATCCCAAACTAGTATGCACTACAGGGACACGGTGAATTGATAGAGGAGCCAAAGGTGATCACACTACTTTGGCCAAAATATTCTCACTTGGTACTTCAAGTGATGGTCATTTTAATCACTTACACTACTCAGCTCAATTTGACTTAAGGCCACTATAATATATGCATAGGTATTTCCTCCAATGGGTAATCTTTAACCCCAAAAATAGCCTATCACCTTTCTTATAAACTCTAGGGTATTTCTACTCACAAGTATATGTACAGGTTCCCTCCCTTCAATGTACAAAAAATCCCAAAAGTAACCCACTAGCTATCTAGATAATCACATAACTTAGCTGTGAGTAACCCTTAAGCTACCCTTTTTAATCATATCTAGTATAGCAATACCTATGACAAACAAACCCTCCTAATATGGAGTAATTACAAGCACTTTATAAAAAGCATAAACAACTTCTATTTACCTTTCAAAGCAAATGTTATCTTTCCCTAATGCAAGTAATCTCAATAGACCAAATTAAGCACTCAAGAATCAATTATTTCATAAACAAAAAAAAATAAGGGAAGATTTATCCTCATACCTGTAATACACTTGTCCAATTGACTGATTGTTGCACAAAGTTCCAAAATAGCAACTAGCTTTACTTGATCTCACAAGCAATGCCTCAATAAACATCTCTCAAGTTGATAATATGCTTCTCACAAATTGATAATATTCTTTCACAAAACACTCAAATCTCTCACAAAATATAGCAGAATAATGTAGAATAGAAGTGTGTAATATAGAGTGGAATAGAAGAAGAATAACAAATGAGAGAACATTTCTCTCTATTTATACAACAAAAGAAGACTTCACAACCTCCACAAAAGGCATGTAACTTGACAACAATCTCCATGCTAGTCGACTCACTTCACTTGGAAAATAGGTGGCAGCAAATAAAAATTTTACTCAGCACATTAAGCTATAGGTCGACCTCTAAGTTTTGACAACAACAAAAGACTATTTCAATCTGCACATGATCAAATGGTGACAGTCGATTTGTTTCCTAAATGGACTTCTACAACAATTAGAACTTCATAATATGGCACCAACAAGCAACCACTATCCCTATAAGTTTCGCGCGACCTTTCTCATTGAATCGGTCTACTCTCAAAAGGAAACACGTGCTCAAGTAGACCAAGTCTTTGCTTTGCAACAAACAAAGTATTGAAGAGTCACTTGGCACTTAAATGACATTTTGACCATTTCATCGCCTTGCTATAACTTATCCTATCATCATGCATTTACATTTACTTTGTTGTTGGTATTAATCCATTGCTATATGATAAGGCGTCCCAAGAGTAATTGTTGTTTACTAAGTCAAATGTATTCTATCTCAAAGCATCGACTAAGTTAAACTCTCCAAATCGACTTATTTGTTGCACTATATATTGCATCTAGTTTGATCTTTACTTAATGCAAATATATATTATACCAATCGACCTCAATACTTCTTAATATGCTGCACATTATACCAGTGCCCTACCTTTTATATTCATGCACTTATGTCCAAGTTATGATCTTTTAAAGTCTATCAACACTGTATGCTTTATTCCTCTATAGCATGTAGTAGTTAAGATCTGTTGTTTTGACTTCTAATATGGCTTTTATTAAGCCATACTCCTTATATCGTTGTGCCTTGCTTTGTATGTTAGGTTGTGTTTCACAAAGTTTACATTGTTTTAGCCATTCACTTAAATGGCAGTGTTGCTCATAAACTAAATACCACGTATTCGATAAATACTTATATGTGCAATGAATGTTTCCATTACGTACTTCACTCACACACATTAGTATATATATATATATTACACATATTTATATATCATTACTTTCATATCTACACAAGATAATAATAATATGTATAGCATCGACTATATATACATATTCCTCTATGCTCATGTATACATACGTATACATGTATTTATGTATATAGCTTATATATACATACATACATATACATACATACATACATATATATATATATATATATATATATATATATATATATTTATGTGTGTATATATATATATATACATTTGATTGCACCATCAAGTACATACACACATATTCATACATAAACACATTTAATATGTTCACACATATATCAAGTTACCCTTTCTTATCATATTCTCGTCGATACACACATTTGTTAAGTGTATATATATAATTGATTCCTCGTGTGAGTATGTTTGTGAGTATTTCTACTTACACATACATGCATATGATTATGCTCTCATGGACGGATCAATGTATATATATACTCATATACATGTATACATTTGACATAAATATGTATCGACGGAAAGCTCAAAGATCCATAAACTTCAAACACATAACATCATCCAAGAATGCACTCAATAGTAATCAAGACCCTTACTAATGCAACCACATCATGCTAAGGATGACTTACCCTTCCCAACACAATAACTTGACTCAACCATTCTACTGTGAGTGTGTGTGTAGCTCAAATAGGTTACGTTACTAGTTATTCGACCAAGATCTTCTCTTGAGTGATACTTGCCCTCCACCTGGAGGAATGCACCTATCCCTACAACTAACTCAACACATTTGCAATGGTAGTTAGACGTTCACAATAAAACTATATGCATCATAACTTTAGCATATTCATATAGAAATCAATGTAAACATATTTACTCTTTCAAAGCCATATTAAGTATTTATCAATAATTCACATAATACTTATTTTAGTATCCCATTCTTTTAGCAAACATATCAAACTCATGATTGCATTTACCATCCTATTTACCCATGAAGGTAAAAGTAAAATAGTAATAACAAAATGGGGTGTGATAAAAAGCACCAATGCACTCAGAAGACTCGAGAAATAAATTTTTACATATATCACTTATATTTTTGGCGATAAAGACTTATAATGATTTTTTGAAGAGGCCATCAATGGTCTCCATACAAAAATCTGTACAATCAATATAAATTCATACCATACAACCTCTGCATCAAACCTATGCCATCATACCACAACCTGAAAGTCTATACCTATGTGGCTTTGGTTGGTATTGTATGAGGAAGGGCAATTTTTTAATTATTTTCTAGTTTTTGCGTAGGGTCCAATATGGTGACATCATCTTGCATTATGCCTACTATTAGAGTAGTCAACCATGTTTTACTTGTTGCCTCCCCATTGTAGTGATGCCATCGCCTATTTCTGCCGCCATTGGCATTTCCTTTGTAGTGGTGACTTCCATCTTCCCTCCACTAGTGGCGACACACTCTAGTGCCACTTGCTAGTGACAAACCACAATTTCAAAAAGAAGGCATGGATAGTCAATGGTTTATCGATATAGAGGGGTGGCTTGACATGCATGACTATATTTTGGCATAAGGTGAGTGGTATGGGAATATTTTATCAACATCTTAGAATATTCCTTTTGATGTTAGCATGAAATCATTCACCTTCCCCCCTAAAGTTAGACCCCTCACCATTGGGCCATTTGATTTTTTTGGCTCAACTTTAAAAGTGTGTTTTATAGCCATACAAATACATTTTTCCATGATTTTTTTTTTATTTGTGATTTTCATGTCCTAGATCATGGTGTGGTCAATTTGTAAAATTGATGTACATTTTTTTCAAAAATCGTAGATTCTTAGAAGTCATCCTGCGTAGTTCTCACTTTTTGAACTTCAAAGGGTTTGTTCAGATACATACACTCCTTTTTGGGTCCTATTTTTTGAGCTTGTCTAATTTTTTGAGCACTGTGTAATGGTGTTGTTAGTTTTTCTTGATAGTGTTCCAGAATTGTACTTTTAATATATGTCTCTATTTTGAATATTTATAAATGTATGTCATCAAGTCCATTTTGTAGAAATCATAAATGTGCTATATAAAGTGGCATATAATTGTAAATTGCAAGAGGGGTTCATTGATTGACTAGTGAGGGGTTTTACTCTTTAAATTTTTTATCATTTAGTTGAAGTTTGTAATGCCCTCCCACACAACCCTATGGGAAGTTGCAATTAACTACTCAAACACAATAATTTTTTTGTTTTGTTTAAGAACAATTAACATGCAAGTTCACTACCCATTGCCAACAACCCCTAAGGTTACGAGACTGAGTTTACTTAAACCCAAACAAGAAACATGAATTGAAACCATAACATTTAATTACTTAACAAATTAAATGCACATACATTCCATACATGATAAAATTACATCAAAGGCATAAGAGATACCACATGTTTTCAATAATATAATTTACAATACGATTACAACTCTCATTCCCCGAATGAGGTAAATCCAATAAACAAGGTTACAAATTACATCTTCCACCTCGATACAAATGAGGGGTAATAAATTACAGTAACAACTGAAATGAATAAAGCAAGAAAAGTAATTGGATCCCATGAGCTCTCCAACTGGAAATCTCGTCCACACGAACAAAAGGACGACCCAACGGATTAAGGTGCACGTTCCACCCAACCATGTGATACCCGAAGGCTCACCCCCCGTGCTAGGAGATAGTAACAAGGATTCCTAGACAAGACCATCTACCTCTAGCCATAGGCTACACAAACTGAACATAATTAAATACAAGAAGAACATCACATAACACAATGGTTACAATGCTTCAAGAGTTAAATAATCAATTGCATCACTGATACAAACATACTGCTGACTTAGGAGAAGTGTCATCACAATGTCACATGGGATATCTTGGTAAGTCTTCCTAGGTCCCAGCCCCCATCTTGGGATATCCTGGAAACCTCTAATGACTCCCGACCCCTCATGCAAACCAATGTGGAATCCGTTATCTCTCGTAAAGATTAGATAATGATCTTCCATTCCAGACCACCTCGTCTCATCCCAAGTCAATACAAGCCCTTGTGTCCATGAGCGAGGAAAAATTAATCTTAAGTGTTTGATGCAACCTAAACCTCTAATAAGTTTATTTACGTTATCACTGAATTAACTAACTTACAAAGAGTTTCCCTGACACCACTTTGTGTGTCGGCCCTCATTGCAAGCCACTTCTCTAAGACAACACGTGGAATAGATCCACAACTCAAGGGTACACAAGTGCGACCTAAGGGGAATGACTCCCTATCCATGACATAAAGTCAATACACATCCCATTCATAATAACCGGGTATCTAACTGGATCCAACAAGGCGCACTACCCAAGGCAAAACAAGGTTGACTAACACATTACGACAACCCCCAAACTCAAAGGTAACCCAATCTGAAAGACTTACATCACATTTAACTCTACTTGCCCAGCATCACGGAAGAGGGAGATTACATAACGAAAGGGCAATTTGATGATTTAATCACTTTAGGATTTCCTAAATCCAAGCCAAACAATGATGTATTGCATGTAATCAAATACAAATAATTAAAATTGTTTGCAACTACTCAAAAGTAATTAAAAATTACAATTGCAATATTGAGAAATTTAAAACCAATAGTTTATCTCCCTATTTTCCAATTACCCATAATAATTAAAATCCACTTTTCAAGTAGAGACATTTATTATAATATCAATTTTTTTTATTTCTCTCTATGATTATTGAATAATCATTTTTAAAAAGAATCCATATATTTAAATATTTAAAAATAAAATAATTTAAATATATGTCTAAAACAAAAGAATATTATTTTATATATTCCAACTAAATAAAAATAATTCTCTATTATTTAAAATATACACATAATATATATATATATAAATAATAATAATAAATTATTTATTTAAATTATAATATATTATATATATATAATTTATACATATTATATATTTATAATATATAAATATTATAATATATAATATAAAATGATTTTTAATAAATAATAATCATAATAAAAAAAATGAAATTTAAAATTTCTTTAAAAAAAAGAGATTTTTTTAAAAAAGTTAAAAAGCGCTTCCCCTGGCCTCACGGGCCCCCAAAGGGGAGAATGGACGTAGCCAAGGCTGCGCCTAGCCTCCCTGTGGAGGCACATGCAACGCCCTCCCCATAGGCTGTGGGGAAGTGCTGCCACAACAACACCCCTCCATGGGGCGGTTGTGTGCAGCATGGCCATGACCTCCCCCATACAAAGCCATTAAAATTTCAATTTCAATTTTATTTTTAATAAAAATAAAAATAAAACAACCTCCCCTGCCTTTGTACATAAATTTTTCTGTGCATGAATTTTTTTGAAACAAATTTTTTTTAGAATAACAAAATACAAAATATATATATATACAGACATATTTATAAATATATATACCTAATTTCCCATTTTACAGTCAAATTGTGCAACTTCTCAACAAAATTTTTGCAATGAAATTAATTTATCAACACAATTTCTGGGTTTAAATTTCAAATTTGATATGAACTATTTCAAATCCAAAGTAGAGGTTTTCAAATTTCATTTTTGTTTCTTTCATTTTCTATTGTTGAAATTGAAGATTTCTTGTTGCAAGTTTTGATTTTCAACTAATAGTCTAAATTATTTTCAAGATTTAAACAGGGTTTTCAAAAGAGATTTCCAAGCAAGTTTTCAAATTGAAAAATGAAATTTTCTAAAACAATAAGCAAGGAAAACCTGTGATCTACAACTTGAAGGAGAGTTTGAAGAAGATAGTTGAGCTTCCCTGCAAGAAGATTTTCCAAAGCTTCTTCCAAATCCTCACCCAAAATCCAAAATGCATCAACAAATCATGAAAACTCCCTTCCTTTTTTTCTCACAGCCAAATTCTAAGAATGAAAAGCCTTTTTCTATTTTTTCCCCAAATTTGGTCAAATACCCTAAAATATCCCATCCACCATAGTTATTGCAAATTTGGAGATATTTGATTTTCTTTCTTTAAAAAATTTAAAATTCAAAATTTCTATTTCAAAAGAATTTAAATGCTTATAAACATTTTCATTTCCAAAAGAATTCCATACATTTAAAAATTTCTTTTCACAAAAAGAATTTAAAACTTTTTAAATTTTTTTTCTTTTCAAAAAGGATCTAACACTTTTAATTCCAAGATGGATAACTTAATTCAATTACTCATAATTAATCTAATTAATCAATAACATAAATATAATCCAAGATTATATTATTTTATTAATTAAATTAAATTAATTAATAAAATAACTAACATTTCTAACATTACAACCAAATATATTTAATCATCAATTTAACTACACAAGCCATTTATTTACCTTTATAATTTTGAAATTAAATAAAAAAAACCAAGGTGAAATGGACAACATTAAAACAACTAAACCCGATTACAACTCGACAACACACTATGACCAGGGTGATGACTTGGCATGGAAAACCTGGCTACTATCTCCCAATCGATTACCGTTGGTCAATGGACACGCTCAAACCTGTGAAATCAGGTGGAGTCGATGTCCTGTACTTGTCAACGTACGAACAAATAGTATATCGAACATACATAAATATGATAAAATAAAACACACCATGGAAAAGAAATCTCGGAATTGTAGGGCACTCGCAAGCAAGTGATACCATCTTGTCCCCTTCACCAATACAGACTTTCTAACTGATGAGTCTAACATCAACAATATAATCAAAAGCATAAGCATCATTAATTACATATCTGCTAGGCTAACTCAAAGCATACCATAATGATAACATCAAAGTAAAATACCATCACATCAAAATATAACATTCGCATCGCTTAACAGTTTGCGATCAAATAGAACCAAGTACCATAGTCAAAGTACTAGCAGAACAAAGCATAACAAGAAAACACTATATAATCAAAGGAGTCAAAATGGAGGGGTGCTACAAAGTTTGTAAGATATGATTGTTTTATGTCTTATGTGTTCACCTCATAACATAAACTAAACTTGTCCTTCTTAGGACATTTGTAAGAACTCTACACAAGCACATATATCTGTAAACACACTAAAATAAAGTGCCTATCTAATTTGTGTTTTTTGAGAGAATTTTTACATATCTATCATGCCTCTTTTGTACTTGCATTATGCTATAAAGTGCCATGGGATATTATGTAATTATTTTGATTTTCTATCACAACTTTGTCAAGTGAGTGTTCCTCCATGATAACAAAAAAACCCTAGCGATCCTTGCCTCATGCGTGTGTGCCTTAGTTTTTGCACTCTTTTTTACTATTATTTATATATCATATTGGATTTTGTGTTGCTTCTATATACTTTTGCACACTTATGTGCCACATTTCAATTGAACTACCAATACCCCTCTCTTGTTAGCATTAAGGTGGGTATCATTACATGGTTATGCTAATGCTTCCTTGGTTTAAGTAGAGCAACCTTCTATAGTTTTAGTTGATCACTATTCATGAGAGTCTAGTATTTATGTAGATCACCATGCACATTTAGTAGTATGATATAGGTCACCCATGCAATGATTTTGTGCTCCTTAATCATAGTACCATCTACATCTTCAACTTCATAGAGTGTTTTTTCCTTTGTGCCAAATGTGTATTCATGGTTGAGTAGTGTACTTGATGTCATTCATGCAATATTTTGTTTCTCTTATTTTGATCTACAACCATTGGAGGTTCATTGATTCTAGCAAAAAAAATCACTTCTTATTTGGTAGAGTTTACAACTACATGCTTTAGGAGTCCATCTTCATGTTCCTATCTTTGTAAGACATCTTTAAGGAGGTTTTATCCTTCTCATTCTCTCTTTTAGAGAGGAGTTTTGTTTCCATTGGATTTCTTCGCTTCATTTGTGATACTTTTACTATACATGAGTACCTTATTAGGCCTAGTTGTTGGGATGATATTTTAAGCTTTAACTTTCTCCCTAAGTATCATTTAAGGGAGAGTGCTTATGGAAAATTAGTTATTACCTATGTAGTTTTATTTTACCTAGTATCTAGTTGGTTCTATTCACATACTCTTAAATTCACTTAGAGAGGCATCTCACTTTTTTATGTCATCTCATGTGGACTCACTATGTTTCCTTATATTTGTCCACAGAGTCCTACATTCGTTTCAAATTTGAAGGGCTAGTTAGAGTTTCACTCCTAGTTTCTCACCTCCTCATCGTTGCCTTTTTATGAAAGGATATTTCTTATATTTTACATCTTGATATGTAATTCCCACATATTCATTCCACTAAGATAGTTATATTTAACATTATAATAATGCATTTTGAGATACTAGATGATGGATTGATGATCATATGTCCATGCTTATGTGATGTATGTAATAAAATACCTTGTTGGGTGTGTATTTATTGCTTTAGCTATTATATATTGAGTAAGTACATTTGATGTTTGATTTGAGGATGCAGGTACATGGTATTTCTCCACCTGAATTGGCAGGTTTGAGTATTCCATGATGATGGTTATTTTGGAGATATCGTATTGGGCCTCGTTTATTCATCGTTCCCTACCATACTCAAATTAAGTATGAGGTATTTCATGTGTGAACTGGTGTATACCCATATCCAAATTGGAGGTGATTCATGAGTCCATTTGTGTTGTGGGTTACTTGTAATTGCATGTTTTAATTTAATGGTTTATTTCTTGTATTTTTTGTAAATGTTTTTGATGAATTAATTAGTGTTTTTTGGTTGGTTAAATGCTTTTCTGAATTTGGAAAAAGCAAAATATTGTCAAGTTAAATTGCAATAAGAATTATATTTCAATTGGGTGCATTTAGTATTTAAATTGAAATTATTTCATTGAAATATGAATGATGTGTTGAATAGAGTTAATTAGTTTTACTTTAAAATTGCAAAAGGAATGGTTTGAGCATTTTAGTTTATCATGAAACATGTTTTGAAGAAAAAGGGAATTAAAATTTAAATAAAGAGAGAATATGAAAAAATGAAAAATAGAAAAAAAGGGCATAAAGTAAAAGAAACTTGGTTTTTATTTCATTCTTGATTTTTTTAATTTTTTTTTGGAAAATGGCTCTAAAACCCTCTCCCTTAGAAATTAGAAATTTGTGAATTGGAAATGGTTTTTGGATTGGATGAGCTCGAAGATTTCATGATAATGGGAGGAATTGAGGGTGCTTGCATTGTTTGAGTGATTCCATTTCTTATTTTGGACAAAAATTGAGAAATCATGTTTTTGGTGAAATGAAAATGAGAGGTAAATCTATTCTCTCTTTATTTCTTACATTCTTTTGGTGTTTGATTTCCATGCTCAACCTTAAGGTAGAAAATGACCCTATTCTTAGTTTGAATTATGAGCATTTATATTCTATTTTATTTATTTTAATTTTTAAAAGATCCTTATTTGTGCCCTTACTATGGTAATTTTTTTTCAAAATGCTCAAAATTTAAATTTTATTTTATGAACTAGTTGTTGTGAATTGTAATATCAAAATAGTATATTTTGTTTTTCAAAAATGTTAGTAGAAAAACATGAAGAAAATCAAGCTTTCATGAATGGAGTTTGAAGCTAATTTTCTGGTTTTTGGTATAAAAATAAATTAGAAAATTTGAATTCTAGTGAATTTGGAATCATTTTAATGTGATATTTCATTTCTCCTTAATTATTTTTCATTGTGAGTGCATTAAAATAATGTTCATTACTTTATGTCATGTTGTGAAAATCAAGCTTTCTTTAATGGAGTCTTGAAGAATTCTATGGTTTACGTGACAAAAATTATTTAGAAAATTTGAAATTAGAATCAATTTTGAATGAATTAGATTGGGATGATTCAAGTCTCCTTGAAAAGTTTTCACTGTGAATGTTTTGAAATTCTGTTCATTTTCATATGTCAGATTTGTGCATTGTTTTGTGTGTCGTGCCCAATTGGTAAAATTGGTGCATGAAGAGCCTCAGATTGAGGTCTAGTTAGGGGGAGTGGCTCTACATGTCCCAATTCCAAAGGTGATTTTGTAGCTACAATAGTTGTAGAGTTGTAATTCAAGTGGGAATTCAGGAAATTGTGTAATTGGTTGAGCTAATAATATTATTTCGATGGCATAGCTTGAGTGCTTGCATAGGATAAATATGATTGACCAAGGGAATGCCACACTCAATTGGGTGGTGGATTCTACTTAATTACTCCATTCACCTTCATGATAATCATACATACTCGGGTCCACAAGCCATCTCTTTGTGCTTTGTGATGACACTCCTTACTTCTCACTAGTTCCCTCATCCTTGTGGTCGTTGGTTGTTACAACTAGCATGCACCCATCCTTAGCCATATTGTATAATTGGTTGAGTTATTATTGTATATTGTTCATACCCTTTTTTATGCATCGTGTTTGAAATGTGTGTAAGCCTTACTCCCATGTTTGGTATGAGTGTGTTTGTGGCCTTTGCAATGATTTCCTAACACATTGAGAGTGGACCTTTGGGTACCACATGGTTGGGGGGCATGGAACCACTATTAGGGATTAGAGGATCTAGTTAGAGAGCTTTGAATTCAAGTTCAAGGTTATAAAAGGCTTCAATTTTAATCTATTTATATTAAATATTTAAAAATCTATAATGTAGGATATTTATACCCTCCAAATCATATTGTAATAATATTATTGGAGCCTCCAATTAGAAGGATTATAAACCGACCACATAAGTTGTATCAGTTTTGTATTTTCTTTTACTGTGTATCAATGTTGGTTTCAAGCACACGTGGTTTTATATATGATTTTTATCCTTTTTGTAATGTGGGTTAAAATGATCAAGATACCATTTCAATTTGGGTTTAAAATGAACACTTTGCTTAGAAAACATGTAATTTGGTATTCTTGAAAGCCTTGGTTTCCTTTATGTCCCTTAGTGTGTTTGGGGGTGAGAACCCACCTTGTTGAGGTGTCATCTAGGGATCTCCTTGGGGTCTTGGGGTGAATGAAAGGCTTTGGACACCTTACCCCTCATCCTATGCATCTTTGTGTTTTTTTAGTCTCTTGTTGACTCCCCATCCCATATGAGTAATCTCCTTTGTGGGCTAGTGGTTTTGGAATTTGGGTGTTAGTATTCACCTTGGTCTCCTAGTTGTTTTATCATTTTGGAGTTTGGACTGTGTTGTGACTCTTTTCTTGTGTGTCTTTATTTTTTTCTTGGCATGGTGGTCCATATGGGGAATTTGATTAGCTTACCAGCTAGGATGCTAATGTTAGGACAAGACACCAATGTGAGAAAATAATACAACACATTCTTGGGATTCCAGTTCTAAGTTAGGACTCCAACACCAATCTAGGACTTGTTGATGTGTTTTTTATGCACTTGTCGACACAGGCAGTGTGTAGGTGCACTACCTCTCTTGAAAGACAATCTTCCACAATCAGTGCAGAACACTATCCCAAGGTCTCTAATGTCAGGTCTTGACAATGCTTGGAATATCTCAATTGATTTATGTGATTTGCTAGAATCACAAGGCAGAATTACAGATGAGTTACAAAGCATGGGAAGTTGGGTTTGCAAATGCAATTTCAAAGTGCTGGAAGTGAATTAATAGTGGTTCCACTCAAAACAACAAGCTGAAACTCATCAAGTTCATTTGATTTAGCTTCATGGTGATGCTTGAGATCCTACTCTAACCAAGGACTAAAAGAAATAGGAAAAGGAGAAGGGTTAAGAAAGTTGTTATAATCCTAAGCTACGAATAAACAGTAACAATGGTGGTTGCTATAGTAGACAGGCTTCCTAAACTAATTTTTGCTTGACCAAGAGAAACCTATACACAAAACCAATGCAATCATCTAAGGTCTGTTGATTTTTAAATTACATATACACATCATGAACATGCAATTGAACTAGGTTGCAACAATGACAGAAAGAAGCCTAGGCTAACTTTGCACAACAACTTGTCATCAACAAGTGTTAAAAGTATGGACTAGAAGTTCATCAAATACTATAACAACAATACCATCATGACAACCATTCAAGAAACTAATACTAAAACTAACATGGAAGGTAGAACCATGCATGAAAGATGAGCAAAATCAAAGAGAACATCCATAAAATAATGCAATGTTGTCTTCTATTGTTGCAAATTCTTTTTACAACAGCTCTCCAACCTTTACAAATGAGGGGAAAGCCCCTATTTATAGTTTTCCAAAGTCCAAATGAATGGCTAGGATTAATTCACAATGAGTGGCCCAGATTTGATTTATATTAGGGTTTCACTTACTCCCCATTATCTAGCAATTTTAAAATACATCTTTGTCTTTTCCCTGTTTTGTTATCTAGTGCTAGTCATTGTAGCAATTTTGTCATTTAGCTGATTGCCCTTTTCACTGTAGCAGAAACTACCTGAAAGTTGCCCTTTTCTTGATGTGTTTGTAGTGTTCTTCATTGGATCAAACAGGCTCGTTGACAACTGGCATCAATGGATTAGTTGCCCCTAATTCAGAGGACAGGTCATCATCATTTGGTGAAAAGTAGGACAACTCCCTCATGCCTTCTTCAAGGCCACCCCCTTGCATTTTTGTCATTGACTTCCTTGGCACAGGCCTTCTTCTAATGTTGACCCTATTGGTGGGTGCTAGGGGGAGAGGGGAACATGAAATGAATGGTGACAGGAGCTATGCGAACTCCTTGTTCAACTTTCTTGATGGGTCTTCTCGATAGACCCGCGGCAGGCTCCTTGAATCCTGCATACATGAAGTGTCGTAAGTGCTTTCATACACAAATCAAGGAAAACATTAGTCAAATCTTGCAAAATCCTTGTTAGATCCATCCATACATAATCAAAAGATCATAATATTCATATTTGGAGCTCATTTGGACCATAAACATTAATGCGGGCCCAAGGGGGCAGGCAGCGAACAAGGGACAACAAACCGGAAGGGAAGTTCTCGGACCTCACAAAGCTTAGTAAAACCAAAATTTTTCAATTATAGTGCATGGGAAAAGGGGAAGGAAGAGTGCCCAAAAAAATTTCCTTAACATTGGACTCATTTGAAAAAAACTGGAAGCTTGGAAGGGGAAAGCTGGAGGGTCACCGACCTTTTGAAAAGTCAACGAGCACATGGCAGCCTGGAAGGAAAGTCCCAGACGGTGATAGAGGGGTGGATTCTTGGAAACGGCCCCGGAGGGACAAAGTCCTGGAAATGGCCACAGAGGGCCCAGGTCGCCGGGGCTCCATGGATGTTCAAAATGGCCACAGAGGGATGGAGTCTCAGAAATAGCCACAGAGTGGCCAGGTCCTGAAGGACGAGTCGCTGGGGCTCCACGGATGTTCAAAATAGCCATAGAGGGATGGAGTCTCGGAAACAACCACGGAGGGGCCAGGTCCCGAAGGTCGGACCGTCGGGGGTCCACGGATGTTTCAAAACAACCAAAGAGGGAGCGAGTTTCGGAGGGAAAGTTCTGAAACCACCAAAACTTAACGGAACATTGATGAAACCTTGGAAGTTCACTTAGGCACCAAAAAAACATCCTAGCTCCACCAGAAAGTTGTCCCCAAAGTCAAAAAAGTGGAAAGCGGACTGTCGGGGGTCTACAGATGTTTCAAAATAGCCAAAGAGGGAGGGAGTTCTAGAGGGAAAGTTTCTAAACCACCGAAACTTAACGAAACGTTAACGAAACCTTGGTAGTTCACTTAGGCACCACAAACACATCCCAAATCCACTAGAAAGTTGTCTCCAAAGTCAAAAATGTGGAAAGCGGACTGTTGGGGGTTGACGGATGTTTCAAAACAGCCAAAGAGGGAGGGAGTTCTGGAGGGAAAATTCTAAAACCATCGAAACTTAACGAAACATTGACGAAACCTTGACAGTTCACTTAGGAACCACAAAAACATCTCAAATCCACCAGAAAGTTTTCCCCAAAGTCAAAAATGTGGAAAGTGGACCATTGGGGGTCCACGAATGTTCCAAAATAGCCAAAAAGGAAGGGAGTTCCGGAGGGAAAGTTCTGAAACCACCAAAACTTAACGAAACGTTGAAGAAACCTTGGTAGTTCACTTAGGCACCACAAAAATATCCCAAATCCACCATAAAGTTTTCCCAAAAGTCAAAAATGTGGAAAGTGGATCGTTGGGGGTCCACGGATGTTTCAAAATAGCCAAAGAGGGAGGGAGTTCTGGAGGGAAAGTTTTGAAACCACTGAAACTTAACGAAATGTTGACGAAACCTCGGTAGTTCACTTAGGCACCACAAACACATCCCAAATCCACCAGAAAGTTTTCCCCAAAGTCAAAAATGTGGAAAGCGGACCGTCGGGGGTCAACAGATGTTTCAAAACAACCAAAGAGGAAGGGAGTTCTAAAAGGAAAGTTCTGAAACCACTACAACTTAATGAAACATTGATGAATCCTTGGAAGTTCACTTAGGCACCACAAAAACATCCCAAATCCACCATAAAGTTGTCCTCAAAGTCAAAAATGCAAAAAAAAGCGAATCAAACAATTAGGGACCAAGCCAGCAGGAACAAGATAAAAGACATAAAAGGGACGGGGGACTTTGTTTCTCCCCGGATTTGAATACCCCAAGTAGATGAATTTGGTCAGGGGGATTTGATTTTTGAAGACACATGACCAATTTGGGTTTGGAAAATGAGGCACGCAAAATAATACAGGAGAAAAGCATCCTGTCAGGAGCGAAAAAAAATGGGGTCCTTGCCTATGGCGGGGCGTGTGTGCAAAACATGCACAACAAATGGCGACTCATTGGAAAAATGCTCCAGAGCATTTTGATGACAAACTGGAATCACGAACCCATAATCTCTGGTTTTGACCTTCATGCTAGGGAAAACAAACCAGACGCCCAACCAAAGGATCAAAACGATTAGCCAACCCAACCTTTAGTATGCTGAAAATCCAAGTGTGTGCAATTGCGTTAATTCCCATCCTTCGGTTGCTATAGGAACCCAAGCTCCATCAAGTCAAGCTATGTAGTTTATTCTAACTCCAAAAGCATCTGGGACATTGCCTCGCTGCCAGTCAGGCATCCATAGTCCTGATGAGGTTGTCGCTGTGATTCTCCTGAACATTGCTCTACTACCTGCCGGGCGTCCATAGGCCCGGTAGAGTTGCTTGGATACGCCTAAAAAGTTGAATTTTTCTCTTTTAATTTTCAATGTTTTTTTCTTTCTTTCTTTCTTTTTTTCTTTTCAGCTCTTTTATTTCAACCCGCAAGCATTGAAGCTCACGCTTAGGGCTGAGAATCACAGTGCCGTTGGAGCATAATTTTAGATTTTTCACTTAACTAAACTTCACAAAAGGCCCTACAATGACCTTCAGATTCTTAAGATCTGTAAGAGCTGTAAGATTTTCGAATACGTTAGAGTTAGACTAAACCAACAACTTATCCTCTTTGAATCAAACACCCAGATCACTTGACACTAACATAAGACCTTCACCATCCACTCTGAAGACTTGATTAGAGTTTGAAAAAGAAATATGTAGAACAACCTCAGGCGATAAGTATGGTTGTTGTGCAAACAGATGTGCCCAGCTAAAAGCAGAGGGACCCCAAGCAGAACAACAGCAAAGCGAAAGCAAACTAACCTAAGGAAATCAGGAAATCAGAGTATTTATAGGAAACCTATACTACTCAAAATGGGCTATGTACAAAGATATTTACAAAGCACTATGTTCAAGCAGGGTAGGTTGACATTAACGTTCATTGGATTTCACAGTGCATACACAGGAAAATGGGTGATTGTTGTAGTTCTCAAACATGTAGATTTATCTTTATATTCAAAAAAAGGAAGTTCAACATTGCAGCACTCAAGTTCAATCACATCATCATGAAAAATCAGCAATTGAGGGGGCTCGCTGAACCCATGGTTAATCCATAAACATGTTCATTTTCCCTCGTTCCCATAATCAAAATGATAAATGCGGCTATGAAAATTAACTGGAGCAAGGAAGGATAGAACTTGGATATCGTCACATGGAGGTGGCAGCGTTGGACAGTCGAGAGCAAGCATAGCATCGTTGATCATTGCATCGGTAGCCTCGAGCGGGCGCGATGGAGGGTGCAACACTTCGGACATTAAGCTTGCATAAGGCTAGGAGGACGAGGCAACAAACAAATCTTCCAATCTACCAATGGGACCTACAGCCGTGGTTGGCAGTTCTTCAAAAAGAAATGTTTCTCCACATTAATCATTTGCAAACTTGGGATCCACTTGGTTGCTGTCCTCAAATGACGGTATGCTATCTCGCCTCCTTCCCCAAGTATCAACCTCCTTTTTATGATGTTCAATGTCATGGGATAATGAAATGCATGCATCTTTCCTATTACAACTCCCTAAATATGAAGGAGGATCAACAATGGTCATGGCGGAAGGACTTCTAGTTGCGTCTTGTAGTTGGTCAATTCTATCATACTTGTTGGAAGCCATCAAAACACCCCCACCTTTGTCTTCCCTTTGCTATTCATGCATCTCATCATGATGTTCACTCATTTCCTCTTTCTCACTATCGCTATAAATGGAGAAGGAGCTCCTCTCCCAATCTGGAAACTCTAGTGCATCACTGTTCAGGGGTTCAAGGAGTATGTATTCATCACTACCATCTTTTAGGATGTGCTCTTCCTTGGCATGAGCATACCTCTGTAGTGCAGCTCCCAATGGAAAGAAGTCATCAATTGATGGCACCTCATCAAGGGGACCAAATTCTACTACACAATTTCCCTCCAAAGACTCACCAAAAATCCCATCGTCCATGGTACACAACTACTGTTCAAGAGGAAGAACTTCTTGGTAACTGGTGGACAACATTCCTGCTTGATCTACTTCATCGCTCGGAAGTCCGAGACTGTATTGTTGTCCTTCTTCTATTGTTGCCCCAACATCCTCTTGAGGCCTACCTTTAGCTGAGTCATCACTTAGTTCAGGCTCTTGGTCTTCACGTTCCATCCTTGAAGCAACTGTAGGAAGTGGTATGCTTGGCTGCCTCACTTGACCTTTGACTTGCTTAATGGCTTCTTTGCATAGCTCGCATGCAAACTCAAAGTGTGATGAATCATGAAGTATGCACCAATTTGGTAGCAACAACACCTCCAAATCCACTTGACATCTTAATTCAGACCAATCCTTTACTAATCTGGAGACGAGCTGGTCATATCTTTCCGCTATTGGGTCCTCATCATCACTTGAAAAAGAAGCTTGATGGTAGACAGTCGTAATGAGTGGTTGTTCCCACTCCTCCAAATCTACATTTTCAAATCCTCGATCACTGTCATTGGTGAAGGGGAGGTCTTCCAATTTGATTTCACTTATGTCTTCATCATCATTTTCTGTTTTTACAAGGTTGTCATCCCTTTTCTCTTTCTGATTTTTAGCATCTGAGTTGGTTGTCCTAACATCCACGGTTGCAAACTTCATTGGTTCATTGTCACCTACTAATTGCTCTTCTTCTAGAGTGGAGGACTACCTTTGATTGGTGGAGGGAAGGCCTTCTAAATTAGTTTCAATCAGATTTTCACCAAGGCACCTTGCTGTCCTAGTGAAATCTACCTCTTCCTCCTAGTTTTCAACTTCAATGTCTGCTGCTGCAACATCAGCTTGTATCAAATTTATTGGTTCATCCTTACTTTCCTATCCTTCGGATGTTGACAACTCTTTGGCCTCATGGGGTGACTCGTCCTCCTTGAAAGTTGGCTGCTCCAACTTGTTTGAACAACCCATGGCTTGAGCGATAATGTTTGTGCATGACGAGCAAGTGAATTCAGAGTGGGGTGCATTGTGAAATCTGCACCAACTAGACATCTATATTTCCTCCAATCTTGGTTCGTCCTTGGTGCTCAAATGTTCCTGGATCAGCTCCTCAAACGCCTTGGCTACCATGGTTGTCAGCTCTTCCTTCGGGTCTTTGGGGGCCAAGGGTTGGTATATTTTCCTAAAAGGAATTTCTCCCTACAATACTCTTTTGATTTTGCTCAAGAATGTGAGACATCCCAATTCATTATTCCTGTGAGTGCAATGGATCCGACATCTATCCGCCAACGTGAATTGCTGCAATGGCTTCTTCAGTCTCTTGTTCAAATCTGCATGCAGCTGAGTGATGCCAATTTGTGCATGCTGCTCCATTTTGACTCAACTTCTTTTTCCTTTAGAATTTTTTGATTTTTTAGCATTAAAAGAGATCTCCTTATCTCAAATTTCTTCTTTGAAAGTGCTCTTTTCGAAGTGCCAAATTTCAACTTTGTAGCCTCAACATGTCATGCCCTCCTTCTAGCACTAGTTCTGTTGATGGCGTTAGGAGGAGGAGGGCATAAAATGAATCACTTCCAACCTTCATCTTTGTATTCCCAACGTGTCAGCCCTCCTTCTAGCGCCAGTTTTGTTGATGGTGTTAGGAGGAGGAGGGAATAAAATGAATCACTTCCAACCTTCAGCTTTGTATTCCCAACATGTCAGCCCTCCTTCTAGCACCAGTTCTGTTGATGTGTTTTTTATGCACTTCTCAACATAGGAAATGTGTAGGTGCACTACCTCTCTTGAAAGATAATCTTCCACAATCAGATTGTAGAACACTATCCCAAGGTCTCTAATTTCCGGTCTTGACATTGCTTGGAATATCTCAGTTGATTTATGTGATTTGCTAGAATCACAAGGCAGACTTACGGATGAGTTACAAAGCATGGGAAGTTGGGTTTGCAAATGCAGTTTTAAAGTGCTGGAAGTGAATGAATAGTGGTTGTCCACTCAAAACAACAAGCTGAAACTCATCAAGTTCATCTGATTTAGCTTCATGGTGATGCTTGAGATCCTACTCTAACCAAGGACTAAAATAAATAGGAAAAAAAGAAGGGTTAAGAAAGTTGTTCTAATCCTAAGCTACGAATGAACAGTAAAAATGGTGGCTACTACAGTAGACAGGCTTCCTAAACTGAGTTTTACTTTACCAAGAGAAACCTACAGCTACACAAAACCAGTGCAATCTTCTAAGGTCTTATGATTTTCAAATTACACATACACATCATGAACATACAATTGAACTAGGTTGTAGCAATGACAGAAAGAAGCCCAGGCTAACTTTGCACAACAACTTGTCATCAACAAGTGCTGAAAGTATGGGCTGGAAGCTCATCAAATACTATAACAACAACACCATCATGATAGCCATTCATGAAACTAGTACTAAAACTAACATGGAAGGTAGAACCATGCATGCAAGATGAGCAAAATCAAAGAGAACATCCATAAAATCATGCAATGTTGTCTTCTATTGCTGCAAATGTTTTTTACAACAACTCTCCAACCTTTACAAATGAGGGGAAAGCCCCTATTTATAGTTTTCCAAAGCCCAAATGAATGGCTAGGATTAATTCACAATGAGTGGCCCAGATTTGATTTATATTAGGGTTTCACCTACTCCCCATTATCTAGCAATTTTAAAATACATCTTTGTCTTTTCCCTATTTTGTTATCTAGTGCCAGTCACTGTAGCAATTTCGTCATTTAGCTGATTGCCCTTTTCACTGTAGCAGAAACTACCTGAAAGTTTCCCTTTGCTTGATGTGTTTATAGTGTTCTTCATTGGATCAAACAGGCTTGTCGATGACTGGCATCAATGAATTAGTTGCCCCTGATTCAGAGGATAGGTCATCATCATTTGGTGAAAAGTAGGACAACTCCCTCATGCCTTCTTCAAGGCCACCCCTTTGCGTTTTTGTCATTGACTTCCTTGGCACAGGCCTTCTTCTAACGCCGACCCTATTGGTGGGTGCTAGGGGGAGAGGTGAACATGAAATGAATGGTGACAGGAGCTATGTGAACTCCTTGTTCAGCTTTCTCGATGGGTCTCCTCGACAGACCCGCAGTAGGCTCCTTGAATCCTACATACATGAAGTGTCGTAAGTGCTTTCATACACAAATCAAGGAAAACGTTAGTCAAATATTGTAAAATCCTTGTTAAATCCATCCATGCATAATCAAAAGATCATAATATTTATATTTGGAGCTCATTTGGACCATAAACATTATTGCGGGCTCGAGGGGGCGGGCAGCGAATAAGGGACAACAAACCAGAAGGGAAGTTCTCGGACCTCTCAAAGCTTAGCAAAACCAAGATTTTTCAATTATAGCGCATGGGAAAAGGGGAAGGAAGAGTGCCCAGAAAAATTTCCTTAACATTGGACTCATTTGAAAAAAACTGGAAGCTTGGAAGGGGAAAGCTGGAGGGTCACTGCCCTTTTGAAAAGTCATGAGCTGTGACCCTAGAAGGAAAGTCAAAAGCGACTGAGAGGGGCCGAAGTCAGAAATAGCCTGGAGGGGTTAAGGTTCTTGAGGCTCCACCAGGATGTTCAAAATAGCCCGCGGAGGGATGGAGTCCCAAAATATGTAGCCTGAAACTTGAGGGGCCAAGTCCGGCTGGGTCACTCGGGCTCCGCAGGATGTTAAAGCGACCCACGGAGGGGCTGAAGTCTGGAAAGCGGCCATAGAGGGGCGGTCCTAGAGGTCCGAGGGTTGCGAAGGCTCCCATGTGAATGTTCCAGCGGCTGCAAAGGGGGAAGGAGTCCCAAAAGCGACCCGCGAGGTCCCGGGTCACCAGTGAGATTACATGAGCTCCACAGATGTTCAAAAATAGCCAAAAGAGGGACAAGTTCTGAAACCACCGAAACTTAACAAAATGTTGACGAAACCTTGGCAGTTCACTTAGGCACCACGAAAACATCCCAAATCCACCAGAAAGTTTTCCCCAAAGTCAAAAATGTGGAAAATGAACCGTCGGGGGTCCACGAATGTTTCAAAATAGCCAAAGAGGGAGGGAGTTCGAGAGGAAAGTTCACGAGAATTGATGAAACGCTGGCGTTCACTTAGGCACCACAAAAAACATCCCAAATCCATCGAAGGTTTCCCCAAAGTCAAAAATGTGGAAAGCGAGATCGTGGGGGTTCACAAATGTTTCAAAATAGCCAAAAGATGAGGGGAGTTACGGAGAGGAGAAAGTTAAGAAACAGAAACAACAAGCGTTAATGAGCACTTAGCGGTTCTTAGGCTTCCACCATCTAAAATACAGTTTCCCAAGGTAAAATGTGGAAGCGGGCCGGTCGAGAGGGGTCCACGGATGTTTCAAAACAGCCAAAGAGGAGAATTCCGGGAGGAAAGTTTTGAAACCATGAGAGAAACTTGAAACGTTGTGGCGTTCCGCCAGCACCACAAAAACATCCCAAATCCACTAGAAAGTTTTCCCCAAAGTCAAAAATGTGGAAAGAGGACAGTCGGGGGTCCACGGATGTTTCAAAAATAGCCAAAGAGGAAGGGAGTTCGGAGGAAAGTTCAAGCAAATTTAATAGAACGTTAACGAAACCTTGGCAGTTCACTTAAGCACCACAAAAACATCCCAAATCCACTTGAAAGTTTTCCCCAAAGTCAAAAATGTGAAAAGCGGACCATCGGGGGTCCACAGATGTTTCAAAACAGCCAAAGAGGGAGGGAGTTTTGGAGGGAAAGTTTTGAAACCACCAAAACTTAATGGAATGTTGATAAAACCTTGGAAGTTCACTTAGGCACCATAGAAACATCCAATCCGCAAAAGAAGTTGTCCCCAAAGTAAAAATGTAGGCAGGCGAGTGGGGTCCGGATGTTTCAAAACAAAGAGGAGGGAGTTAGAAGGGAAGTTCGGCTTTCGCGAAACCTTAAGCGTTCCGCCAGGCACCCAAACACATCCCAAATCCACTAGAAAGTTTTCTCCAAAGTCAAAAATGTGGCGGTTATTAGAGTTGTGGATATTTCAAAATAACCAAAGAGGAGAGGGATTCAGGAGAGAAGTTTGCAACCACCCGAAGAGCAATGGAGCGTTGATGAAGGCAGCAAGAGTTCACTTAAGGTACCACCAAAAAACATCCCAAATCCACCATAAAGTTGTCCCCAAAGTCAAAAATGTGGAAAGCGGACCGTCGGGGGTCGATGGATGTTTCAAAATAGCCGAGGGAGGGAGTTCTGGAGGGAAAGTTCTAAAACCACCGAAACTTAACGAAATGTTGACAAAACCTTGGCAGTTCACTTAGGCACCACAAAAACATCGCAAATCCACCAGAAAGTTTTCCCCAAAGTAAAAAATGTGGAAAGTGGACCGTCGGGGGTCCACAGATGTTTCAAAACAACCAAAGAGGGAGGGAGTTCCAGAGGGAAAGTTCTGAAACCACCGAAACTTAACGAAACGTTGACGAAACCTTGGCAGTTCACTTAGGCACCACAAAAACATCCCAAATCCACCAGAAAGTTGTCCCCAAAGTCAAAAATGTAGAAAAAAGTGAATCAAACGATCAGGGACCAAGCTAGCAAGAACAAGACAAAAGGCAGAAAAGGGACGAGGGACTTTGTTTCTCCTCGGATTTGAATACCCCAAGTAGGTGAATTTGGTCAGGGGGATTTGATTGTTTGAAGGCACATGACCAATTTGGGTTTGGAAAATGGGGCACACAAAAGAAGACAGGAGCAAAGCAGCCTGTTGGGAGCAAAAAAAGGGGGTCCCTACCTACGGCGGGGCGTGTGTACAAAATATGCACAACAAGACTTCTACATGGGTGTAAGACACTTTTGAACTCATGCTAGTGTCCTCCTTGGGCGCTAGTGTCCTTGGTGCATTGTAGTTCTCTAGTGCACCATTTTCCATCATTTCATTAGATGAGTTCTTCAAGCAATTTCTTAGGGAAGCTTTGTATATGAAATTTATTTCCCTTGGTCTAGTGAGTCTTCCCATGTTTCCACCTTGGTGATAAGCATCATACCTTGATATTTATGGCACCTCTTTCATTGGGAAGTGTGTCAGTGCTTGAAAGGACTTTTTGTTGCTCTATTTTGGTGGGAGGCTTGTGCCTCCTAGGGTTTCCTTATCTTGTAGTGTTCTAACCCATATGTTAGAGGCTCCTTGTTAGGTTTTATCCCTCTTGGGAGTTGGTTTGTGCATTTAGTGTTGGAAACTCTATGGTCATGTCATCTAGTTGTTCCTTCATTGTACAGGTTTCCTTGGGTGTTGTGAGATATTTTAAGTGCATGTTGGTGGATATTTGAGGTTTATTTTTCCCTCATCCATATGTGTGTTGTTTTCATAAGAGAACACGATATTGGGTTAGTTCCCAACTGTCATTTGGGGTGTTGCTTCACTCTCTCATAGGTCCATTATGGTGAATTCATCTGATTGATAAGTCTTTTGTCGGTGATACCTTGCTTGTAGCAGTGGTGAAGTTGTATTTTTGTTAGTTTCCTTATGTCATGGTGTTTGTTATGCACTTGTGTGCATGTTTTTTTGTAGTGTGACACTTGGTTGTTGTATCCTTTTTGTTGTTGTTTCAAAAGAAAAAAATATTTGGTTATTTAGTGTCCTAGGCATGTGGCTTGGGGCATTACACGATGCATATGATATTTTGTTTCATCTTGCATATTTTTATTTTAAAATATCCTGGTTGCTCTAACATTTAGAAGATCCATCTAAATGGCTTTATCGATTATATAATCTTCTATTTTGTAGACCAAAATATTATCCCAATTTTATCGTAAAATAAATGATTGTAAGTACTTATTATTCATTCTAGGCCCTTGAAATAATTTTTGTATTTCATATTTTGGTTCTTGACAAGTTGTATGTCAAAAGTGAGCCATTGGATTATGCAAGGCTTTGGAATGTCAAATGTTATTTCATACATATTATTCAATAGGTCCTTGAAGGTGGCAACAATCTTCCGACATACTCTAAAGCACTGGAAGTTACAGCCTTATTGTTAATTCAAACTTGTATATTTCAAAATATTTTTGAAGTGCCTAGGCCTTGTTAAGACACATTTCCTGATTTCTACACAATCCACTAATATCAATAGGATTTACTACCCTTATGTTAAAATAACTCATAGTTTTGTAATACTAGGATGAATGACAAAAAAATAGTCTTTGATCTAAGTGCATTTTGAAAAACTTAACTTTTCCCCAAATTTGAACATCTTACAAATACTCATATATGAGAAGGGAGCATGACCCAAAGATCTTACTCTAGATCATCAAACCATAACTTATGTCTAATATTTAAAAAAATTTCTTGTTGGATCAATATATAAATAATTCTACACCACAATGCTTTGTAATCTATCCTTTATATAAAATCTCTAGGAGATTTTTGCTTTAAAGACATTGCTAATCATTTCAATTTTTTTTATATCAATCCCTTACAAATAGTTAAAAAACTACATTTCAAATGTAAAACTATAAATTTGTGTTCTTCACCCATCCTATGCCAAAGAATGAGGTGCAAGATCTTGTTAATCTCATCAATAATCTTAAAAGGGGCTTGCAATCTCCAAACCTAGCAAATGATGATTGGTTGAAGAATGAACCAATAATAATCACTTCCTTTTAAAAAATTGAAATCTTGCTTTGTAGCTTGTAATTCAACTAATTTTCTAATCAACCTTGGTCATCCTTTCAATGGAGGTATTTTAAGGTGGAAATATGAAAGATCAACCCTCTCAAAATTTATAGTTTGGAAAAAAGGACTACTTATTTGGATCAATATTAAGATGTGAGTTTGAATAAACTTTTATATTGTTGTTTTGAGACAAATATACTTCTCAAAATTTCCTTGATGTACCTATTCTATGGGATCAAAATACTCACAATTTAAGAATCTTTCATTGATAAATTGAAGAGGGATGATCATATCACATAAAGTTCAATACCATCCAAGCAAATTTTCAAGTAATATTTTTTAAAGGATGCTTAAGATTTTAAGTTATAATGATGTACATTTAAGAAGAAAGAGGAGCACCCTATTGGAGAGATCTAGAAGAGTTGAACATATATGTATGGGACCTGATGACTCACACGAAAAATCTAGCATTTGAGTTGGACCATCTAGTCCATTTTTACCAAATATTTGAAATAATTTTGTAACATCATATAAAGTGCATCAAATGGCCTAGTCAAAAGGATTTAATATAACCAACTTAGCCACACCTCTTTATGTCTACTTGTGTACAAAAAATGATTAATTTCATAAGCCATGGTTATCACAATGAGATTTTACATTCTTAAGATGTTATAAAATGAGAAAATGTGTACAATTTATTTTTCATCAATTTGGTTGTTAACATGCAAATAATATTTTAGAAAGATATATATGAAGTACCCTTTGAGGATATGGTGGACACTATGTTAATAATATTGTGTCTCAAAATAAGAATGTTACTCTTTTTTGATATACCCTCATTTTTAAAAGATTTTGAGACAAATAATTCCAACAATTACTGTTAATATTTTAGGTTGAATGCTTTCTTCAATAAATTGAACACTATAATTTACATTTATTTATATTTAGCTTAGCACTTTTTCACATCATAATCATTTATATTTGAATACTCATACATATTTGAAACTTCTCTTCTTAAATACAAATATAAATATATGTATACTTTACATGATAAAAAGATTAAAATATCATAAAAACAAAATTATATTTTCAAATTTAACTACATATATAAATGATACATAAATTACTCATTTAAATCCTATTATTATAAAAAATATTAGAAAATAAAAGTAAAATACAATTAAAAATAACTAAATTAAAATTGTTACAGTTCATTAAAAAAATTCAAATCTATGAGAAATAGTAAATTATTTCATATTACAAACTTTATTCCAATGACAATGATAAATAAAATATAATAAAAAAAAGTTGCATGCCCTATAGGAGGCTTGCGAGGAAAAAATGAAAAATATGACATATTGGAAAATAGAAATTTCCAACTAGAGGAACCTACAAATCTTTCCGACCCCTTCACATGTTTTTTTGGCTATCTTTTAATCACATTATATGGTGGAGGTAGTTACATAACAAATTTCCACTTTTTTCTCTCGACATAACTTAAAGTGCCTTTAATAATTGTATATTTTTAATGCATCTACATGCTACACTTTTACAATTGACCATTATTTTAGGATTTAGTCCATTTAATAATAAGACAATCTCGACACCTTTTTTTGGATTGATTCTTAAAATAGGTATATACACCTATCAATGTGGAATTGTTTATATTAACTTAAAAGGGAACCCAAGTGACATAAACTTCGTAATTGGGCCTTTTGTATCTAAGACATACCTTTGATCAACTTTTTTTAACATAAGATTGCTAGGTACACTAGGGGAGAGGGGCCCATAATGGAGCAGGGTCCAATATTGGGGATAGAAGTAGTCCTTGGTGGGTCTTATAGTGGAGCACCTTAATATCCAATTGTTAAACACTTTTTATCCATTAAGTACACAAATTGACAAATCATGTGATGCCACATTAGCACACCAATAAAACATGGCTTAGTGCACCACTGTCGGTCTCACCTTTTTTTTGGGCCTTTTTGGATACCTCAACAAAAAGCATGCTGATGTGGCATCATATTTGATGATGTGGCCCTAAAATGAAATATAGAAGCACGTAAGTTGCCAAATAAACTGTTGTACAAAATTGGGAGTGATTTGAAATTTCCACATAGGATTTTGAGAAATGCAAAGTTAGGGTGCTCCACTATAGGTCCCTCTCCCCTAATGATGTACAAATATAAATGAATTTTCCATGTGAACTTTGAACATTCAATCATGTCTTATCCATTAGGTAACAGGGTCAATAATAATCACATTGAATTGCATGTTATTGTTTGGTTACTTATAATATGAAAGTAACGCATTTTTCTATAAAATAAGGTCTTATGTAGGATGAAATTGACCATGCTAAGACATTAAGAGGTGATTCCATCTAAGGATTTCATACATGGTGAAGTCGTGTGCTCAAGTCAAGAAGTGTAGGTAAAATTTTAAGGGCCTTCATCCTCTTCAAAAGGAAGCAATTAGAGGAGCTATCCTCAATTACGAAAAAATAACAGAACACCTCCATCCACTCTAATCCATAATGTTTCATTGCCACTTTCACTTATGCATTTCATTTTTAGTTGTAGTATGAAGATATTTTGAGCTTTCACTTTTTTTAGTGGAGATCTTAATTTTACTAAATCAAATACTTTCTTCAAGAAAAATGATACAAGAGAAAATAGTGGAAGATTTTTATTGACACTTTCAAGTTTCCTAACACATAATTTTATTAAGCATGGATTATTTTGGAATGTGGGAATGGTAAGTGTACTAAATTTGCAATGATCAATAGATTGAAGGTCTCTCTTTGTCCTCTAATCAAAGCCTCTCACTTAAGGGAATCACTTATAAGATTAAATGGTACAAAAATCCATGGGTACATCAGTTGAAATGGTATGCATACCAAGTGGAAAGACTTCGAGATTCAACTGAGGGGAAGGAACTTGAGAAGTGGAAGGAAACACAAGTGGAAAGAGGAGGTGCATAGTTTGTACAAGATTATTGGTAAATGTTACTTCTTCAGTCTTGATAAGCAAGATGCATGTCACTAGTCCCCTAACCCCTCTAGACACTTCTTTGTTAAACTAATTATGCTCTTATTGCAGAGGATAAGGATGAATCTACGTTTAATTGGAACCTATTTTTGAACAACAAAATGATACTTAAAATTAGTTGTTTTTGGTGGGATTCCATGCATAATAAGGCCCTCACTATTGATAGCCTGAATAAGAGGGAATTCTCTTTGGTTAATAGATGCAATATATGTTACAAATTGGAAGAAATAGTCAACCATTTGTTCTTCCACTGTGGTTTTTCTAGATGGGTTTAAGAGGATTTTTCGGCCCACCAATTGATCTACTAGACTTTCCCCTTGCATCTTAGAGACTTTTCCAATTCCTAGCATTATGGTTCCCCCTACAAGCATCTAGTTATTTGTGAAATATGGAACCAAATTCCTTGTTTGTCTCTTGGTAGCTATGAAAAGAAAGGAATAAAAAGGTGTTGAGAGACCACAGGAGAAATAGCAAGGTCATCCTTTGTGTCTTCAAACACAACCTACAAGACAACATAAATTCCCTATCTTTTGGCTCCTCCAAGAAAATGCCATATGTGGAATTAAGAGTCAAGAAAATTGGAGAGTCTCATAGCTTAACCAAAATAAATTGGAGTAATATCATAGCTAGAAAGTAGACCAAATACAATGCCCCCAAAAGGGGGTGGGTTAAGCTTAATTTTGATGGCTATTCTAAGGGGAACCTTGGTGAGGTTGCATCTGGAGGCATAATCAAGGATAAAGGAAACCTCATTGAATGATATGCTCAAGCTATTGGATGTAAATCAAATAATGTTTTCTAGGCAATAGCAATGTGGTGGGGGTGAAAATACTTCAGAGGTTGGGGTTTCTTGATGTGGAAGTCAAAGGTGACTCTCAAGTCATTAATAACTTTTTTAAGAATGACAAGGATTCCTCTTGGAAGATCCATAAACTAATTGAGAATTACAAAAATGACCTCTGAATATTTCAACATGTTACTATTAGTCATACCTAAAAGGAAGGAAATGATGTTGTGGAATTGATGTGCAACTTTGGTCTGTAGTTTGAATATTTGCATTATTGGCATTCAAATTCAAATCGCTTGGGCACTCTTCACTATATTCTTTCCTGGGAAAGATTTAAAAGTCCCACCCCATAATTTTTCATGGTTGTTTTCTTTCTTTCAAAGGTTAGGAGTCAGGTTGAGATGGATGATTTGAACAGGATGTGGCAAGTTTTCTTAGTTGTCATGGATGCTACAATTTGGCATTTAATTCACAATTATCTCATGCTAGGTAACAATAAGGAATGCAACAATTTTATTAGTATGGTTCCCACAAGGGGTTACATCATTCTTCATGTTAATTTATTTTATATTTGGTGTTATATTAAAGGAAGCAAGGAAGATCTTAAGGCTACGAGTTATGATTGTGGTGTAATAAGCTTTTAGTACACTTGGAAGTTAATTGTGATGTTGGATATGGAAATTCCCCTTGATCATGTGTATTTTACCCTCACTTGTGGGGGATGTATTTTACCTCATAAGACCATTATTGGTAATATTATGATTTTTGGCCTAAAGACGACAAAGGCTTCGAACAATTATAACTCCAGTACTACAAAATTTAGTGACTATGTTAGAAGACATATGGTAATTAGAACTTCCTCTTTTTATACTGACACCAAAAGAAGTAGTTGCATTTCTAAAACAAATTATGAGAATCCCCTATGTTATTATTTTTTTCCTTTGGTATTTAGCTGCCTCGAAGTACTTCCTACGGATTGGGTGGATCTTTGTGTTGTTCAATAAAATAGATATTTGGGAGACCCATGTCTCAAGACCGAACCCATCTCCTATGAAGCTCTCAAATAGAACATGGAACATTAGGAGTTCTTTGACCGAGGTGGCTTCACTCCTTTTTTCCAAGATATGAAGGGATACAATGATAAACTTGTCTCTAAATTTTTGAACTTGTGGTCTCAAGGTGAGATCACTATCGGTGGGGTCTATTTCTATCTCTAATGATTTGATTGTGAAGGCTACTAGGTTGTCTTCTAAGGGCCTTAAGGTGGTGAAGAAGAGAAAAGTGGAATACAAAATTTGTATTGTTGCCTTCTTCATTGGAGAGGAAAAATTGGGCCATTTCCAAAATTATTCCAATAGGGAAAAGCTTTTGGCTCCTTAGGTCTTGGTGAGTTTAAATTGCATGAAGTATTTTACACTTGAATATGTTGGTATAAATAGGTGTTACGTCCTATTTAAATGTTAAGTCCACTTAGGTCCTAAGAGGGAATCTTCTAGATAGTGTTAATTGTCACTAGATCTTACCTTATCTTTTTGCATTTAATATTTGTGTCCTAGGTCATTTAATGTTTTTTGAGGTATTTGTCTCATTGTACAAGATTAAGACACATGTCAAGATCTTGTCTAATCCTATCTCACAACTTGCTTTTATGAGCAAGGCATCATATGTATATGTAATTCAATTTGGAAATCTTGCATCCATAATCATAACATGATATTTTTGTCATTTCTCTCTTGTGGAAGTTATTGTTGTCTTGTAGGTGATCTTGAGGTGTTGAGGAGTTCACTATAAACTCCTACATGGTATCAGAGCTTCAATGATGCAAACTTCTTCCCATATCTAAGGGACCAATCTTGGATTGAATATTTTGATGGGTGTGATTGGAGGTTTCAAGGACCTCACCATTGAATCTATGGTGTCAGATAAAGTTAGGTTTGTCTTTTGTTTCATCAAATTTCGTAGTATTTTGACTTATCAACAAGGGTTTCAAGTTGAGGGTTACAGTTTCCAGATCTTGGAGGTAGCTGAAATTTTAGAGCATTTTAGGTCAAATTTGACCCTACCCTTA
This sequence comes from Sequoia sempervirens, assembly GCA_007258455.2. Lineage (NCBI taxonomy): Eukaryota > Viridiplantae > Streptophyta > Pinopsida > Cupressales > Cupressaceae > Sequoia > Sequoia sempervirens. The sequence goes on along the minus strand of VDFB02268091.1, from coordinate 73,506 downwards.
TGCTTAGAAGACCCAAAAACCCCTATTTTCATATATAACACTTCATTTTTGGCATCAAATGTTTTTGGTATTTTCTTTTAAATTTCAGTTAACTATCTTAAATTTGATGTCCAAAGAACCATCATAAACACTATGTTAAATTTTACGTCCAAATGACCATTAGTGGGTCGCTCCAATCTACCCCCGCCCTCTTCATCAACAATTTTGAATTTGCAGTCTGACTTCAAACAACCATAACTTGGTCTTACGAACTCCATTTTTTGAGATATTTTTATTTAGGGTAGAATTTTGTGCTCTTTGCAGTGGTGCAATTGGTTTTTAATTTTGGTGCATGAATTTTATAGAAATTGTATATTCTCACAAGTATTGCTAAGTCATTCTTATTTTGGGAACTTTCGGGGCTCCATTCTTGATCCTACGGTAACACTTTTGAGTGAATTTTTTTAAAAGTACATAATTTTTCATGTAATTTACATTTGTGTGATCATATTGATCCCATTCTATGTAAAAAAAATTACTTTGATATTGTGGCTAAATTTGTCATTTGTAAGCAGTAAGATCAAGTCCAATTCATTGTTTTTAGTAAGTGGCACCTGTAATCACACTAAGTATAAAGTACCAACCTCATTTATTGTTGGGGGGTTTCTTGGTTGAGTAATTTTGGGGGGTAATCTTATGATTTTGTTGGCTCAAGTCTCTTGATTGGTCTATTGAGTGACTAAAGTTGAGGATTTTAACATGGCTATCAAAAGGCATCTTGTTTTAATCAAGTTGAATAGATGAAACTTTAAGTCTTGGCGAGATGGAATCCTAACACATTGTAGGTTCTTAATATTTTTCCATATCTCTATGGACTAGTTCCCGAACCTTCATCCAAATGGAAAGGAGATGTGTGGGACATAAAAATTGAACATATCCTAGGAGTAGTTGGTTGTATGTGATATTGACACATAAATGTCCATTGATCATATTGAGATCCCTCATGACCTTATGACCAGACTTTTGGAGATGTATGGAGACTTGAATGAACCTCCATTCTTAGAGGATCCTGTTGCAGATTGTCTTGTTCCACTTGATGAGTTTTGAGCAATTAATGATAAAATAGCTATAGTTCTTGTCGATTGGGAAAAGTATAGTTGTTTTGATGACATAAAACCTTCTCTTTCTCATCCTACTTTTGTTGAGACTTTATTTTCTATGGATCCTAATCTAGATTTAGAGGGTTCATTTTCTTCATTTATGATTCAACATCTTGAGGTTAAGGACTCTTATAATACAACATTGGTATAATCGTTTGATGTTTGTATTTAGGCATCTAGTATGGAAACTTTTGGAGATGATAAGTGTAGTCAAATGGCATGCACTAAGATCTCATCTCCTTCATCTACTGTTGTATCTAAGGATGCTTGTGATTCCACAGTTGTGGCTCCTTGTGATTCAGTGCAAAAGGACATACATCATCTTCCAAAGATGGCCACTTGGGATGAGTACTTGAAAAAATTAATGGTTTTTTTTATGAGTCCCATATTTCAAATTTGGGAGACATCATTGATTTCATTCATCTTAGATCTTTGATGGAGATGATCCTTCTTCAGTTGTTGTGAGGGAACACTCTAACCCTCTTATTCATTCTCTACATGATCATCCTTCGTAGTTTGACATGAGTGTGGATTCATTTGGATAGTATTTGGAGGAGGCTTATTTGACTTCAAAGGAGATATCTTTGTCTTTGGATTATGTTCTACAATCGTTTCTAGGATATTCTAGATTATCTTCTTCGGCAGTGTGGCCTAGAACACTGTTTGGAGTATGACACCTTTCGGAATTGACACGAAGACACTTGAGCATTAGTCAAAGACATCACATATCATCTTCCTTCTCGCATCTTCCTTTCATGAATGAGAAGACATCCTGCATATCATCTTAGTCTTGTTTCTTCCTAAGGGGAGGAAAGTTGTTTGACAATCTTGGATCATCTTCAACATTCATTGTCAGGCATTTATCATCATTATAAGAGACACTACATTGAGGGGGGTTTGTATGGTCTCTCTTCTTCTATTTTATGGGGGTGTTTTTCCTCATATGAGGTTTTGTCCTTCTCATGCATCCTTGAGAGCATCTTTATTTTTTCTCTCTTTTGGGGAGGAGATTTGTCCCACTAGGTTTTCTCCTTTTCTCCATTTTTGAGAGTTGCATTGCATTTGTACATGGTTACCTAACATGGCCTCATTTTCAAGACCCATATTTGTATCCTTTGCATAATAATCTACTCCCTAAGTTGCACTTAAGGGGTGGTATTGGTGTAAATAGGTGTTTTACCTATCTAGGTCCTATTTACATGTCAAGTCCGCTTAGGTCCTAGGAGGGAATCTTCTAGATAGTGCTAGTTGTCACTAGATTTTATCTTATCTTTTGGTATTTAATGCTTGTGTCCTAGGCCATTTAATATTTGTTGAGGTAGTTGCCTCATTGTATAGGATTAAGACACATGTCAATATCTTTTCTAATCATATCTCACAACTTGCCTTTATAAGTAAGGAATCATATGTACATGTAGTTCAATTTGGCAATCTTGCATCCATAATCATAGCATGATATTTGTACCATTTCTCTCTTGTGGAAGCTATTATTTTCTTTCAGGTGATCTTGGGGTGTTGAGGAGTTTACTATAAACTTCTACAGAAGAAAGGTTCAAGACTGTCCATGGTTACCATCTCCCCATTCTTAACCATTTGATACATGGTGAAAAATCAACCTTCCTTTCTATTTGTCCTCATCCCTGGAGGCTTGTATTCTTGACGGGTCCTACCCCTTGCACCAGGGCCTTATTATGGAATTCTATAAGTAATTCCTTACCATGACCCCTGCCATCAACCTTGAGGCTGAGAGAAACAATAAAATTAAACTTTTGGATGATAAAGCTTCTAAGGCCCCCTTTGTTTCTCTGATTAAGACTAACCCTAGCCCTAGCTTTGTGGGAATGCGGGTCTAAGGAAAAGGGAAAGGTGCCTGTGGAGGTTAACACCCTGCCCCCCTCCAAATGAGTTGGTGATTTTACTCACTAATAAAAGGAAGGTTGTAGTCTTGGGTGTGCATAAGGAAAAGGAAAAAAGAAAAAAGAAAAAAAGAAAAAAGAAAAAAGCTAAAGGCCCCATTCCCCTCCCTATTGTTGTAGGGGCTATTGATATCTCTTATTTTGAGGGTGCAAATAAGGATAATGTGGGGACTTTTCAATAAAACACAAAAGGGTAGGGTGGCCATAGGTCTGCTAAACTGGCCCAAGCCTAGAAAGTTGAGAATACTAAAAGAAATAAAGGAAAAAGTATTTTGGAGGAGTTTGACAAAGAAGAGAATGGTGACGAGGAGTTTCTTCCTCAACCAGATGATGGTTGGGAGGAGGGAGACTTAGAGAACAAGTCTGAGGAGGATATGTAGGACGATGAATAAATGGAGGAACATGAAAGAGATGAGAAGGAAGAAGATCTTGATGAGGATAATAATCAAGATGAGGATATTAGAGTAATCATGCATTAGCTAATAATTAATTAATCTTTACTTAATTATTAGTCTAATTTATTCTCATGCACTTAAGCTAAACTTAGGAGTGATTTTCTATGTTAACTAGAGAGCTATTATTAGATCATTTTGTCTCATTGCATGAGATGTTAACGCTTGTCATGATCTAATCCCTTTATCATTTAGGGTTGCTCCTATATAGCACTCAACCCTCATTGTACTATCACTCTTCTGCTCTTGAGCTTTCATACTCTTGAACTCTTGAATTTTGTAGCTTTTTCTTATTGAGGAATATTGCAATTCTTTGTTTGCAAATCTCTTGTGTGGAAAGTGTTTTTTTTCGTTGTTTGATCTTGTGGCTCGAGTTTTCACGGTTCTAACATGGAATCAGAGTGTGGATTTATCGAACCCCTTCTCAATTTCTCAATTTTTTTCTTCAACACGGGTTATAGGCATCAGATCTAGTGATTTTGGAGGTGGGAAATTTTTGGTGCATTTGGGATCAAAACAAATTCTTCCATTGGATTCAAAGCCATTGGGAAAGTTAGTTTTGTCTTTTGTTTGGCCTGATTTAGACTCCTGAGGTCAAATCTGTAAGGGTTTGAAGTAGTTTTTTTTCTAGATCTGGAGGGTAGCTATGATTTTGGTGTATTTTGATGCAAAAACGAACTCATTGTTGGATTCAAGAGGCCAATTTTAAAAAAATAGTTATAAATTCACCTATATTGCTTGTTAGGAGTTTTTGAGGCAAAAAATATTAGATGCAAGTACAAAG
>VDFB02268091.1:0-69115 GCA_007258455.2 Sequoia sempervirens | reverse complement strand
AGGAGCCACAACTGTGGAATCACAAGCATCCTTAGATACAACAGTAGATGAAGGAGATGAGACCTTAGTGCATGCCATTTGACTACACTTATCATCTCCAAAAGTTTCCATACTAGATGCCTAAATACAAACATCAAACGATTATACCAATGTTGTATTATAAGAGTCCTTAACCTCAAGATGTTGAATCATAAATGAAGAAGATGAACCCTCTAAATCTAGATTAGGATCCATAGAAAATAAAGTCTCAACAAAAGTAGGATGAGAAAGAGAAGGTTTTATGTCATCAAAACAACTATACTTTTCCCAATCGACAAGAACTATAGCTATTTTATCATTAATTGCTCAAAACTCATCAAGTGGAACAAGACAATCTGCAACAGGATCCTTTAAGAATGGAGGTTCATTCAAGTCTCCATACATCTCCAAAAGTCTGGTCATAAGGTCATGAGGGATCTCAATACGATCAATGGACATTTATGTGTCAATATCACATACAACCAACTACTCCTAGGATATGTTCAATTTTTATGTCCCACACATCTCCTTTCCATTTGGATGAAGGTTCGGGAACTAGTCCATAGAGATATGGAAAAATATTAAGAACCTACAATGTGTTAGGATTCCATCTCGCCAAGACTTAAAGTTTCATCTATTCAACTTGATTAAAACAAGATGCCTTTTGATAGCCATGTTAAAATCCTCAACTTTAGTCACTCAATAGACCAATCAAGAGACTTGAGCCAACAAAAGCATAAGATTACCCCCCAAAATTACTCAACCAAGAAACCCCCCAACAATAAATGAGGTTGGTACTTTATACTTAGTGTGATTACAGGTGCCACTTACTAAAAACAATGAATTGGACTTGATCTTAGTGCTTACAAATGACAAATTTAGCCACAATATCAAAGTAATTTTTTTTACATAGAATGGGATCAATATGATCACACAAATGTAAATTACATGAAAAATTATATACTTTTAAAAAAATTCACTCAAAAGTGTTACCGTAGGATCAAGAATGGAGCCCCGAAAGTTCCCAAAATAAGAATGACTTAGCAATACTTGTGAGAATATACAATTTCTATAAAATTCATGCACCAAAATTAAAAACCAATTGCACCACTGCAAAGAGCACAAAATTCTACCCTAAATAAAAATATCTCAAAAAATGGAGTTCGTAAGACCAAGTTATGGTTGTTTGAAGTCAGACTGCAAATTCAAAATTGTTGATGAAGAGGGCGGGGGTAGATTGGAGCGACCCACTAATGGTCATTTGGACGTCAAATTTAACATAGTGTTTATGATGGTTCTTTGGACATCAAATTTAAGATAGTTAACTGAAATTTAAAAGAAAATACCAAAAACATTTGATGCCAAAAATGAAGTGTTATATATGAAAATAGGGGTTTTTGGGTCTTCTAAGCATAAGGGTAGGGTCAAATTTGACCTAAAATGCTCTAAAATTTCAGCTACCTCCAAGATCTGGAAACTGTAACCCTCAACTTGAAACCCTTGTTGATAAGTCAAAATACTACGAAATTTGATGAAACAAAAGACAAACCTAACTTTATCTGACACCATAGATTCAATGGTGAGGTCCTTGAAACCTCCAATCACACCCATCAAAATATTCAATCCAAGATTGGTCCCTTAGATATGGGAAGAAGTTTGCATCATTGAAGCTCTGATACCATGTAGGAGTTTATAGTGAACTCCTCAACACCTCAAGATCACCTACAAGACAACAATAACTTCCACAAGAGAGAAATGACAAAAATATCATGTTATGATTATGGATGCAAGATTTCCAAATTGAATTACATATACATATGATGCCTTGCTCATAAAAGCAAGTTGTGAGATAGGATTAGACAAGATCTTGACATGTGTCTTAATCTTGTACAATGAGACAAATACCTCAAAAAACATTAAATGACCTAGGACACAAATATTAAATGCAAAAAGATAAGGTAAGATCTAGTGACAATTAACACTATCTAGAAGATTCCCTCTTAGGACCTAAGTGGACTTAACATTTAAATAGGACGTAACACCTATTTATACCAACATATTCAAGTGTAAAATACTTCATGCAATTTAAACTCACCAAGACCTAAGGAGCCAAAAGCTTTTCCCTATTGGAATAATTTTGGAAATGGCCCAATTTTTCCTCTCCAATGAAGAAGGCAACAATACAAATTTTGTATTCCACTTTTCTCTTCTTCACCACCTTAAGGCCCTTAGAAGACAACCTAGTAGCCTTCACAATCAAATCATTAGAGATAGAAATAGACCCCACCGATAGTGATCTCACCTTGAGACCACAAGTTCAAAAATTTAGAGACAAGTTTATCATTGTATCCCTTCATATCTTGGAAAAAAGGAGTGAAGCCACCTCGGTCAAAGAACTCCTAATGTTCCATGTTCTATTTGAGAGCTTCATAGGAGATGGGTTCGGTCTTGAGACATGGGTCTCCCAAATATCTATTTTATTGAACAACACAAAGATCCACCCAATCCGTAGGAAGTACTTCGAGGCAGCTAAATACCAAAGGAAAAAAATAATAACATAGGGGATTCTCATAATTTGTTTTAGAAATGCAACTACTTCTTTTGGTGTCAGTATAAAAAGAGGAAGTTCTAATTACCATATGTCTTCTAACATAGTCACTAAATTTTGTAGTACTGGAGTTATAATTGTTCGAAGCCTTTGTCGTCTTTAGGCCAAAAATCATAATATTACCAATAATGGTCTTATGAGGTAAAATACATCCCCCACAAGTGAGGGTAAAATACACATGATCAAGGGGAATTTCCATATCCAACATCACAATTAACTTCCAAGTGTACTAAAAGCTTATTACACCACAATCATAACTCGTAGCCTTAAGATCTTCCTTGCTTCCTTTAATATAACACCAAATATAAAATAAATTAACATGAAGAATGATGTAACCCCTTGTGGGAACCATACTAATAAAATTGTTGCATTCCTTATTGTTACCTAGCATGAGATAATTGTGAATTAAATGCCAAATTGTAGCATCCATGACAACTAAGAAAACTTGCCACATCCTGTTCAAAGCATCCATCTCAACCTGACTCCTAACCTTTGAAAGAAAGAAAACAACCATGAAAAATTATGGGGTGGGACTTTTAAATCTTTCCCAGGAAAGAATATAGTGAAGAGTGCCCAAGCGATTTGAATTTGAATGCCAATAATGCAAATATTCAAACTACAGACCAAAGTTGCACATCAATTCCACAACATCATTTCCTTCCTTTTAGGTATGACTAATAGTAACATGTTGAAATATTCAGAGGTCATTTTTGTAATTCTCAATTAGTTTATGGATCTTCCAAGAGGAATCCTTGTCATTCTTAAAAAAGTTATTAATGACTTGAGAGTCACCTTTGACTTCCACATCAAGAAACCCCAACCTCTGAAGTATTTTCACCCCCACCACATTGCTATTGCCTAGAAAACATTATTTGATTTACATCCAATAGCTTGAGCATATCATTCAATGAGGTTTCCTTTATCCTCGATTATGCCTCCAGATGCAACCTCACCAAGGTTCCCCTTAGAATAGCCATCAAAATTAAGCTTAACCCACCCCCTTTTGGGGGCATTGTATTTGGTCTACTTTCTAGCTATGATATTACTCCAATTTATTTTGGTTAAGCTATGAGACTCTCCAATTTTCTTGACTCTTAATTCCACATATGGCATTTTCTTGGAGGAGCCAAAAGATAGGGAATTTATGTTGTCTTGTAGGTTGTGTTTGAAGACACAAAGGATGACCTTGCTATTTCTCCTGTGGTCTCTCAACACCTTTTTATTCCTTTCTTTTCATAGCTACCAAGAGACAAACAAGGAATTTGGTTCCATATTTCACAAATAACTAGATGCTTGTAGGGGGAACCATAATGCTAGGAATTGGAAAAGTCTCTAAGATGCAAGGGGAAAGTCTAGTAGATCAATTGGTGGGCTGAAAAATCCTCTTAAACCCATCTAGAAAAACCACAGTGGAAGAACAAATGGTTGACTATTTCTTCCAATTTGTAACATATATTGCATCTATTAACCAAAGAGAATTCCCTCTTATTCGGGCTATCAATAGTGAGGGCCTTATTATGCATGGAATCCCACCAAAAACAACTAATTTTAAGTATCATTTTGTTGTTCAAAAATAGGTTCCAATTAAACGTAGAGTAATCCTTATCCTCTGCAATAAGAGCATAATTAGTTTAACAAAGAAGTGTCTAGACGGGTTAGGGGACTAGTGACATCCATCTTGCTTATCAAGACTGAAGAAGTAACATTTACCAATAATCTTGTACAAACTATGCACCTCCTCTTTCCACTTGTGTTTCCTTCCACTTCTCAAGTTCCTTCCCCTCAGTTGAATCTCGAAGTCTTTCCACTTGGTATGCATACCATTTCAACTGATGTACCCATGGATTTTTGTACCATTTAATCTTATAAGGGATTCCCTTAAGTGAGAGGCTTTGATTAGAGGACAAAGAGAGACCTTCAATCTATTGATCATTGCAAATTTAGTACACTTACCATTCCCACATTCCAAAATAATCCATGCTTAATAAAATTATGTGTGTTAGGAAACTCGAAAGTGTCAATAAAAATCTTCCACTATTTTCTCTTGTATCATTTTTCTTGAAGAAAGTATTTGATTTAGTAAAATTAAGATCTCCACTTTAAAAAGTGAAAGCTCAAAATATCTTCATACTACAACTACAAATGAAATGCATTAGTGAAAGTGGCAATGAAACATTATGGATTAGAGTGGATGGAGGTGTTATGCTATTTTTTTGTAATTGAGGATAGCTCCTCTAATTGCTTCCTTTTGAAGAGGATGAAGGCCCTTAAAATTTTACCTACACTTCTTGACTTGAGCACACGACTTCACCATGTATGAAATCCTTAGATGGAATCACCTCTTAATGTCTTAGCATGGTCAATTTCATCCTACATAAGACCTTATTTTAAAGAAAAATGTGTTACTTTCATATTATAAGTAACCAAACAATAACATGCAATTCAATGTGATTATTATTGACCCTGTTACCTAATGGATAAGACATGATTGAATGTTCAAAGTTCACAGGGAAAATTCATTTATCTTTGTACATCATTAGGGGAGAGGGACCTATAGTGGAGCACCCTAACTTCGCATTTCTCAAAATCCTATGTGGAAATTTCAAATCACTCCCAATTTTGTACAACAGTTTATTTGACAACTTACGTGCTTCTATATTTCATTTTAGGGCCACATCATCAAATATGATGCCACATCAGCATGCTTTTTGTTGAGGTATCCAAAAGGGCCCAAAAAAAGGTGAGACCGACAGTGGTGCACTCAGCCATGTTTTATTGGTGCGCTAATGTGGCATCACATGATTTGTCAATTTGTGTACTTAATGGATAAAAAGTGTTTTACAATTGGATATTAAGGTGCTCCACTATAAGACCCACCAAGGACTACTTCTATACCCAGTATTGGACCCTGCTCCATTATGGGCCCCTCTCCCCTAGTGTACCTAGCAATCTTATGTTAAAAAAAGTTGATCAAAGGTATGTCTTAGATACAAAAGGCCCAATTACGAAGTTTATGTCACTTGGGTTCCCTTTTAAGTTAATATAAACAATTCCACATTGATAGGTGTATATACCTATTTTAAGAATCAATCCAAAAAAAGGTGTCAAGATTGTCTTATTATTAAATGGACTAAATCCTAAAATAATGGTCAATTGTAAAAGTGTAGCATGTAGATGCATTAAAAATATACAATTATTAAAGGCACTTTAAGTTATGTCGAGAGAAAAAAGTGGAAATTTGTTATGTAACTACCTCCACCATATAATGTGATTAAAAGATAGCCAAAAAAAACATGTGAAGGGGTCGGAAAGATTTGTAGGTTCCTCTAGTTGGAAATTTCTATTTTCCAATATGTCATATTTTTCATTTTTTCCTCGCAAGCCTCCTATAGGGCATGCAACTTTTTTTTATTATATTTTATTTATCATTGTCATTGGAATAAAGTTTGTAATATGAAATAATTTATGAAATAATTTACTATTTCTCATAGATTTGAATTTTTTTAATGAACTGTAACAATTTTAATTTAGTTATTTTTAATTGTATTTTACTTTTATTTTCTAATATTTTTTATAATAATAGGATTTAAATGAGTAATTTATGTATCATTTATATATGTAGTTAAATTTGAAAATATAATTTTGTTTTTATGATATTTTAATCTTTTTATCATGTAAAGTATACATATATTTATATTTGTATTTAAGAAGAGAAGTTTCAAATATGTATGAGTATTCAAATATAAATGATTATGATGTGAAAAAGTGCTAAGCTAAATATAAATAAATGTAAATTATAGTGTTCAATTTATTGAAGAAAGCATTCAACCTAAAATATTAACAGTAATTGTTGGAATTATTTGTCTCAAAATCTTTTAAAAATGAGGGTATATCAAAAAAGAGTAACATTCTTATTTTGAGACACAATATTATTAACATAGTGTCCACCATATCCTCAAAGGGTACTTCATATATATCTTTCTAAAATATTATTTGCATGTTAACAACCAAATTGATGAAAAATAAATTGTACACATTTTCTCATTTTATAACATCTTAAGAATGTAAAATCTCATTGTGATAACCATGGCTTATGAAATTAATCATTTTTTGTACACAAGTAGACATAAAGAGGTGTGGCTAAGTTGGTTATATTAAATCCTTTTGACTAGGCCATTTGATGCATTTTATATGATGTTACAAAATTATTTCAAATATTTGGTAAAAATGGACTAGATGGTCCAACTCAAATGCTAGATTTTTCGTGTGAGTCATCAGGTCCCATACATATATGTTCAACTCTTCTAGATCTCTCCAATAGGGTGCTCCTCTTTCTTCTTAAATGTACATCATTATAACTTAAAATCTTAAGCATCCTTTAAAAAATATTACTTGAAAATTTGCTTGGATGGTATTGAACTTTATGTGATATGATCATCCCTCTTCAATTTATCAATGAAAGATTCTTAAATTGTGAGTATTTTGATCCCATAGAATAGGTACATCAAGGAAATTTTGAGAAGTATATTTGTCTCAAAACAACAATATAAAAGTTTATTCAAACTCACATCTTAATATTGATCCAAATAAGTAGTCCTTTTTTCCAAACTATAAATTTTGAGAGGGTTGATCTTTCATATTTCCACCTTAAAATACCTCCATTGAAAGGATGACCAAGGTTGATTAGAAAATTAGTTGAATTACAAGCTACAAAGCAAGATTTCAATTTTTTAAAAGGAAGTGATTATTATTGGTTCATTCTTCAACCAATCATCATTTGCTAGGTTTGGAGATTGCAAGCCCCTTTTAAGATTATTGATGAGATTAACAAGATCTTGCACCTCATTCTTTGGCATAGGATGGGTGAAGAACACAAATTTCTAGTTTTACATTTGAAATGTAGTTTTTTAACTAGTTGTAAGGGATTGATATAAAAAAATTTGAAATGATTAGCAATGTCTTTAAAGCAAAACTCTCCTAGAGAGTTTATATAAAGGATAGATTACAAAGCATCATGGTGTAGAATTATTTATATATTGATCCAACAAGAAAATTTTCAAAATATTAGATGTAAGTTATGGTTTGATGATCTGGAGTAAGATCTTTGGGTCATGCTCCCTTCTCATATATGAGTATTTGTAAGATGTTCAAATTTGGGGAAAAGTTAAGTTTTTCAAAATGCACTTAGATCAAAGACTATTTTTTTGTCATTCATCCTAGTATTACAAAACTATGAGTTATTTTAACATAAGGGTAGTAAATCCTATTGATATTAGTGGATTGTGTAGAAATCAGGAAATGTGTCTTAACAAGGCCTAGGCACTTCAAAAATATTTTGAAATATACAAGTTTGAATTAACAATAAGGGTGCAACTTCCAGTGCTTTAGAGTATGTTGGAAGATTGTTGCCACCTTCAAGGACCTATTGAATAATATGTATGGAATAACATTTGACATTCCAAAGCCTTGAATAATCCAATGGCTCACTTTTGACATACAACTTGTCAAGCACCAAAATATGAAATACAAAAATTATTTCAAGGGCCTAGAATGAATAATAATTACTTACAATCATTTATTTTACGATAAAATTGGAATAATATTTTGGTCTACAAAATAGAAGATTATATAATCGATAAAGCCATTTAGATGGATCTTCTAAATGTTAGAGCAACCGGGATATTTTAAAATAAAAATATGCAAGATGAAACAAAATATCATATGCATCATGTAATGCCCCAAGCCACATGCCTAGGACACTAAATAACCAAATATTTTTTTCTTTTGAAACAACAACAAAAAGGATACAACAACCAAGTGTCACACTACAAAAAAACATGCACACAAGTGCATAACAAACACCATGACATAAGGAAACTAACAAAAATACAACTTCACCACTGCTACAAGCAAGGTATCACCGACAAAAGACTTATCAATCAGATGAATTCACCATAATGGACCTATGAGAGAGTGAAGCAACACCCCAAATGACAGTTGGGAACTAACCCAATATCGTGTTCTCTTATGAAAACAACACACATATGGATGAGGGAAAAATAAACCTCAAATATCCACCAACATGCACTTAAAATATCTCACAACACCCAAGGAAACCTGTACAATGAAGGAACAACTAGATGACATGACCATAGAGTTTCCAACACTAAATGCACAAACCAACTCCCAAGAGGGATAAAACCTAACAAGGAGCCTCTAACATATGGGTTAGAACACTACAAGATAAGGAAACCCTAGGAGGCACAAGCCTCCCACCAAAATAGAGCAACAAAAAGTCCTTTCAAGCACTGACACACTTCCCAATGAAAGAGGTGCCATAAATATCAAGGTATGATGCTTATCACCAAGGTGGAAACATGGGAAGACTCACTAGACCAAGGGAAATAAATTTCATATACAAAGCTTCCCTAAGAAATTGCTTGAAGAACTCATCTAATGAAATGATGGAAAATGGTGCACTAGAGAACTACAATGCACCAAGGACACTAGCGCCCAAGGAGGACACTAGCATGAGTTCAAAAGTGTCTTACACCCATGTAGAAGTCTTGTTGTGCATATTTTGTACACACGCCCCGCCGTAGGTAGGGACCCCCTTTTTTTGCTCCCAACAGGCTGCTTTGCTCCTGTCTTCTTTTGTGTGCCCCATTTTCCAAACCCAAATTGGTCATGTGCCTTCAAACAATCAAATCCCCCTGACCAAATTCACCTACTTGGGGTATTCAAATCCGAGGAGAAACAAAGTCCCTCGTCCCTTTTCTGCCTTTTGTCTTGTTCTTGCTAGCTTGGTCCCTGATCGTTTGATTCACTTTTTTCTACATTTTTGACTTTGGGGACAACTTTCTGGTGGATTTGGGATGTTTTTGTGGTGCCTAAGTGAACTGCCAAGGTTTCGTCAACGTTTCGTTAAGTTTCGGTGGTTTCAGAACTTTCCCTCTGGAACTCCCTCCCTCTTTGGTTGTTTTGAAACATCTGTGGACCCCCGACGGTCCACTTTCCACATTTTTTACTTTGGGGAAAACTTTCTGGTGGATTTGCGATGTTTTTGTGGTGCCTAAGTGAATTGCTAAGGTTTGTCAGCGTTCTGTTAAGTTTGGTGGTTTGAGAACTTTCCCTCGGGAACTCCCTCCCTCTTTGGCTGTTTTGAAACATCAACGACCCACGATGATCCGATTTCCACATTTTTGACTTTGGGGACAACTTTCAGTGGATTTGGGATGTTTTGTGGTACCTAAGTCAACGCCAAGGTTTCGTCAGCGTTCCATTAAGTTTGGGTTTGAAAGTTTCCCTCCAGAACTCGCTCCCTCTTTGGTTGTTTTGAAACATTCGTTGACCCCTGACGGTCCGCTTTCCACATTTTTGACTTTGGGGAAAACTTTCTGGTGGATTTGGGATGTGTTTGTGGTGCCTAAGTGAACTGCCAAGGTTTCATCAACGTTTCGTTAAGTTTCAGAACTTTCCCTCCAGAACTCCCTCCCTCTTTGACTGTTTTGAAACATCTGTGGACCCCCGAGGGTCCGCTTTCCACATTTTTGACTTTGGAGACAACTTTTTGGTGGATCTGGGATGTTTTTGTGGTGCCTAAGTGAACTTACAAGGTTTCATCAACATTCTGTTAAGTTTCGGTGGTTTTGAAACTTTCCCTCTGGAACTCCCTCCCTTTTTGACTGTTTTGAAACATCTTTGGACCCCCGACGGTCCGCTTTCCACATTTTTGACTTTTGGGAAAACTTTCAAGTGGATTTGGGATGTTTTTGTGGTGCCTAAGTGAACTGCCAAGGTTTCGTTAACGTTTCATTAAATTTTGGTGGTTTCAGAACTTTCCCTCCAGAAATCCCTCCCTCTTCGGTTGTTTTGAAACATCCGTCGACCCCCGAGGGTCCGCTTTCCACATTTTTGACTTTGGGGACAACTTTCTGGAGGGTTTGGGATGTTTTTGTGGTGCCTAAGTGAACTGCCAAGCTTTTTTCAACGTTCTGTTAAGTTTCGGTGGTTTCAAAACTTTCCCTCCGGAACTCCCTCCATCTTTGGTTGTTTTGAGACATCTGTGGACCCTCGACGGTCCGCTTTCCACATTTTTTACTTTGGGGAAAACTTTTTGGTGGATTTGGGATGTTTTTGTGGTGCCTAAGTGAACTGTCAAGGTTTCTTCAACGTTCCGTTAAGTTTCGGTGGTTTCAAAACTTTCCCTTCGGAACTCCCTACCTCTTTGGCTATTTTGAAACATCCGTGGACCCCAACGGTCCGCTTTCCACATTTTTGACTTTGGGCAAAACTTTCTGGTGGATTTGGGATGTTTGGTGCCTAAGTGAACTGCCAAGGTTTCGTCAATGTTTCGTTAAGTTTCAAAACTTTCCCTCTGGAACTCCCTCACTCTTTGGCTATTTGAAGCATCCGTGGACCCCTGACGGTCCGCTTTCCACATTTTTGACTTTGGGGAAAACCTTATGGTGGATTTGGGATGTTTTTGTGGTGCCTAATTGAACTGCCAAGGTTTCATCAACGTTTCGTTAAGTTTCAATGGTTTCAGAACTTTGTCCCTCTTTGGTTGTTTTGAAACATTCGTGGAGCCCCGGCAACCCGGCCTTTGGGACCCAACCCCTTCGTGGTTGTTTCCAGGACTCCTTCCCTCTGTAGCCGTTTTGAACATCCGTGGAACCCCGATGACCCAGCCTCCGGGACCTGGCCCCTCCGTGGCCATTTCCAAGACTTTGTCCCTCCGTGGTCATTTTGAACATCTGTGGAGCCTTGGTGACCTAGCCATCGGGAGTTGGCCCCTCCGTGGCCGTTTCTGGGACTCCGTCCCTCCGTGGCCATTTTGAACATCCGTGGAGCCTTGGCGACCCGGCCCCTTCGTGGCCGTTTCTGGGACTCTGTCCCTCCGGGGCCATTTCTGGGACTTTCCTTCCGGGCTGCCGTGTGCTCATTGACTTTTCAAAAGGGCAGTGACCCTCCAGCTTTCCCCTTCCAAGCTTCCAGTTTTTTTCAAATGAGTCCAATGTTAAGGAAGTTTTTCTGGGCACTCTTCCTTCCCCTTTTCCCATGCGCTATAATTGAAAAATCTTGGTTTTGCTAAGCTTTGAGAGGTCTGAGAACTTCCCTTCCGGTTTGTTGTCCCTTATTCACTGCCTGCCCCCTCGGGCCCGCAATAATGTTTATGGTCCAAATGAGCTCCAAATATAAATATTATGATCTTTTGATTATGCATGGATGGATTTAACAAGGATTTTACAATATTTGACTAACGTTTTCCTTGATTTGTGTATGAAAGCACTTACGACACTTCATATATGTAGGATTCAAGGAGCCTACTGCGGGTCTGTCGAGGCGACCCATCGAGAAAGCTGAACAAGGAGTTCGCATAGCTCCTGTCACCATTCATTTCATGTTCGCCTCTCCCCCTAGCACCCACCAATAGGGTCGGTGTTAGAAGAAGGCCTGTGCCAAGGAAGTCAATGACAAAAATGCAAAGGGGTGGCCTTGAAGAAGGCATGAGGGAGTTGTCCTACTTTTCACCAAATGATGATGACCTATCCTCTGAATCAGGGGCAACTAATTCATTGATGCCAGTCATCGACAAGCCTGTTTGATCCAATGAAGAACACTATAAACACATCAAGCAAAGGGCAACTTTCAGGTAGTTTCTGCTACAGTGAAAAGGGCAATCAGCTAAATGACGAAATTGCTACAGTGACTGGCACTAGATAACAAAACAGGGAAAAGACAAAGATGTATTTTAAAATTGCTAGATAATGGGGAGTAGGTGAAACCCTAATATAAATCAAATCTGGGCCACTCATTGTGAATTAATCCTAGCCATTCATTTGGGCTTTGGAAAACTATAAATAGGGGCTTTCCCCTCATTTGTAAAGGTTGGAGAGTTGTAAAAAGCATTTGCAGCAATAGAAGACAACATTGCATGATTTTATGGATGTTCTCTTTGATTTTGCTCATCTTGCATGCATGGTTCTACCTTCCATGTTAGTTTTAGTACTAGTTTCATGAATGGCTATCATGATGGTGTTGTTATAGTATTTGATGAGCTTCCAGCCCATACTTTCAGCACTTGTTGATGACAAGTTGTTGTGCAAAGTTAGCCTGGGCTTCTTTCTGTCATTGCTGCAACCTAGTTCAATTGTATGTTCATGATGTGTATGTGTAATTTGAAAATCATAAGACCTTAGAAGATTGCACTGGTTTTGTGTAGCTGTAGGTTTCTCTTGGTAAAGTAAAACTCAGCTTAGGAAGCATGTCTACTGTAGTAGCCACCATTGTTACTATTCATTTGTAGCTTAGGATTAGAACAACTTTCTTAACCCTTCTCTTTTTGCTATTTATTTTAGTCCTTGGTTAGAGTAGGATCTCAAGCATCACCATGAAGCTAAATCAGATGAACTTGATGAGTTTCAGCTTGTTGTTTTGAGTGGACAACCACTATTCATTCACTTCCAGCACTTTGAAACTGCATTTGCAAACCCAACTTCCCATGCTTTGTAACTCATCCGTAAGTCTGCCTTGTGATTCTAGCAAATCACATAAATCAGCTGAGATATTCCAAGCAATGTCAAGACCGGAAATTAGAGACCTTGGGATAGTGTTCTACAATCTGATTGTGGAAGATTATCTTTCAAGAGAGGTAGTGCACCTACACATTGCCTGTGTTGAGAAGTGCATAAAAAACACATCAACAGAACTGGTG
This sequence comes from Sequoia sempervirens, assembly GCA_007258455.2. Classification (NCBI taxonomy): domain Eukaryota; kingdom Viridiplantae; phylum Streptophyta; class Pinopsida; order Cupressales; family Cupressaceae; genus Sequoia; species Sequoia sempervirens. The sequence continues at coordinate 55,772 of VDFB02268091.1, read as the reverse complement.
CTAGAAGGAGGGCTGACATGTTGGGAATACAAAGCTGAAGGTTGGAAGTGATTCATTTTATTCCCTCCTCCTCCTAACACCATCAACAGAACTGGCGCTAGAAGGAGGGCTGACACGTTGGGAATACAAAGATGAAGGTTGGAAGTGATTCATTTTATGCCCTCCTCCTCCTAACGCCATCAACAGAACTAGTGCTAGAAGGAGGGCATGACATGTCGAGGCTACAAAGTTGAAAGTTGGCACTTCGAAAAGAGCACTTTCAAAGAAGAAATCTGAGATAAGGAGATCTCTTTTAATGCTAAAAAATCAAAAAATTCTAAAGGAAAAAGAAGTTGAGTCAAAATGGAGCAGCATGCAAAAATTGGCATCACTCAACTGCATGCAGATTTGAACAAGAGACTGAAGAAGCCATTGCAACAATTCGCGTTGGCGAATAGATGTCGGATCCATTGCACTCACAGGAATAATGAATTGGGATGTCTCACATTCTTGAGCAAAATCAAAAGAGTATTGCAGGGAGAAATTCCTTTTAGGAAAATATACCAACCCTTGGCCCCCAAAGACCCGGAGGAAGAGCTGACAACCATGGCAGCCAAGGCATTCGAGGAGCTGATCCAGGAACATTTGAGCACCAAGGACAAACCAAGATTGGAGGAAATATAGATGTCTAGTTGGTGCAGATTTCACAATGCACCCCACTCTGAATTCACTTGCTCGTCATGCACAAACATTATCGCTCAAGCCATGGGTTGTTCAAACAAGTTGGAGCAGCCAACTTTCAAGGAGGACGAGTCACCCCATGAGGCCAAAGAGTTGTCAACATCCGAAGGATAGCAAAGTAAGGATGAACCAATAAATTTGATACAAGCTGATGTTGGAGCAGCAGACATTGAAGTTGAAAACTAGGAGGAAGAGGTAGATTTCACTAGGACAGCAAGGTGCCTTGGTGAAAATCTGATTGAAACTAATTTAGAAGGCCTTCCCTCCACCAATCAAAGGTAGTCCTCCACTCCAGAAGAAGAGCAATTAGTAGGTGACAATGAACCAATGAAGTTTGCAACCGTGGATGTTAGGACAACCAACTCAAATGCTGAAAATCAGAAAGAGAAAAGGGATGACAACCTTGTAAAAACAGAAAATGATGATGAAGACATAAGTCAAATCAAATTGGAAGACCTCCCCTTCACCAATGACAGTGATCGAGGATTTGAAAATGTAGATTTGGAGGAGTGGGAACAGCCACTCATTACGACTGTCTACCATCAAGCTTCTTTTTCAAGTGATGATGAGGACCCAATAGCGGAAAGATATGACCAGCTCGTCTCCAGATTAGCAAAGGATTGGTCTGAATTAAGATGTCAAGTGGATTTGGAGGTGTTGTTGCTACCAAATTGGTGCATACTTCATGATTCATTACACTTTGAGTTTGCATGCGAGCTATGCAAAGAAGCCATTAAGCAAGTCAAAGGTCAAGTGAGGCAGCCAAGCATACCACTTCCTACAGTTGCTTCAAGGATGGAACATGAAGACCAAGAGCCTGAACTGAGTGATGACTCAGCTAAAGGTAGGCCTCAAGAGGATGTTGGGGCAGCAATAGAAGAAGGACAACAATACAGTCTCTGACTTCCGAGCGATGAAGTAGATCAAGCAGGAATGTTGTCCACCAGTTACCAAGAAGTTCTTCCTCTTGAACAGTAGTTGTGTACCATGGACGATGGGATTTTTGGCGAGTCTTTGGAGGGAAATTGTGTAGTAGACTTTGGTCCCCTTGATGAGGTGCCATCAATTGATGACTTCTTTCCATTGGGAGCTGCACTACGAAGGTATGCTCATGCCAAGGAAGAGCACATCCCAAAAGATGGTAGTGATGAATACATACTCCTTGAACCCCTGAACAGTGATGCACTAGAGTTTCCAGATTGGGAGAGGAGCTCCTTCTCCATTTACAGCGATAGTGAGAAAGAGGAAATGAGTGAACGTCATGATGAGATGCATGAATAGCAAAGGGAAGACAAAGGTGGGGGTGTTTTGATGGCTTCCAACAAGTATGATAGAATTGACCAACTACAAGATGCAACTAGAAGTCCTTCCGCCATGACCATTGTTGATCCTCCTTCATATTTAGGGAGTTGTAATAGGAAAGATGCATGCATTTCATTATCCCATGACATTGAACATCATAAAAAGGAGGTTGATACTTGGGGAAGGAGGCGAGATAGCATACCGTCATTTGAGGACAGCAACCAAGTGGATCCCAAGTTTGCAGATGATTAATGTGGAGAAACATTTCTTTTTGAAGAACTGCCAACCACGGCCGTAGGTCCCATTGGTAGATTGGAAGAGTTGTTTGTTGCCCCGTCCTCCTAGCCTTATGCAAGCTTAATGTCCAAAGTGTTGCACCCTCCATCGCGCCCGCTCGAGGCTACCGATGCAACGATCAACGATGCTATGCTTGCTCTCAACTGTCCAACGCTGCCACCTCCATGTGACGATATCCAAGTTCTATCCTTCCTTGCTCCAATTAATTTTCATAGCTGCATTTATCATTTTGATTATGGGAACAAGGGAAAACGAACATGTTTATGGATTAACCATGGGTTCAGCGAGCCCCCTCAATTGCTGATTTTTCATGATGATGTGATTGAACTTGAGTGCTGCAATGTTGAACTTCCTTTTTTTGAATATAAAGATAAATCTACATGTTTGAGAACTACAACAATCGCCCATTTTCCTGTGCATGCACTGTGAAATCCAATGAACGTTAATGTCAACCTACCCTGCTTGAACATAGTGCTTTGTAAATATCTTTGTACATAGCCCGTTTTGAGTAGTATAGGTTTCCTATAAATACTCTGATTTTTTGATTTCCTTAGGTTAGTTTGCTTTCGCTTTGCTGTTGTTCTGCTTGGGGTCCCTCTGCTTTTAGCTGGGCACATCTGTTTGCACAACAACCATACTTATCGCCTGAGGTTGTTCTACATATTTCTTTTTCAAACTCTAATCAAGTCTTCAAAGTGGATGGTGAAGGTCTTATGTTAGTGTCAAGTGATCTGGGTGTTTGATTCAAAGAGGATAAGTTGTTGGTTTAGTCTAACTCTGACGTATTCGAAAATCTTATAGCTCTTACACATCTTAAGAATCTGACGGTCATTGTAGGGCCTTTTGTGAAGTTTAGTTAAGTGAAAAATCTAAAATTATGCTCTAGCGGCACTGTGATTCTCAGCCCTAAGCGTGAGCTTCAATGCTTGCGGGTTGAAATAAAAGAGCTGAAAAGAAAGAAAGAAAGAAAGAAAGAAAACATTGAAAATTAAAAGAAAGAGAAAATTCAACTTTTTAGGGGTATCCAAGCAACTCTACCGAGGCTATGGACGCCCGGCTGGTAGTAGAGCAATGTTCAGGAGAATCACAGCGACAACCTCGTCAGGACTATGGATGCCTGACTAGCAGCGAGGCAATGTCCCAGATGCTTTTGGAGTTAGAATAAACTACATAGCTTGACTTGATGGAGCTTGGGTTCCTATAGCAACCGAAGGATGGGAATTAACGCAATTGCACACACTCGGATTTTCAGCATACTAAAGGTTGGGTTGGCTAATCGTTTTGATCCTTTGGTTGGGCGTCTGGTTTGTTTTCCCTAGCATGAAGGTCAGAACCAGAGATTATGGGTTCGTGATTCCAGTTTGTCATCAAAATGCTCTGGAGCATTTCGCCAATGAGTTGCCATTTGTTGTGCATGTTTTGCACACACGCCCCGCCATAGGCAAGGACCCCATTTTTTTTCGCTCCTGACAGGATGCTTTTCTCCTGTATTATTTTGCGTGCCTCATTTTCCAAACCCAAATTGGTCATGTTCTTCAAACAATCAAATCCCCCTGACCAAATTCATCTACTTGGGGTATTCAAATCCGGGGAGAAACAAAGTCCCCCGTCCCTTTTATGTCTTTTATCTTGTTCTTGTTGGCTTGGTCCCTAATCGTTTGATTCATTTTTTTTTGCATTTTTGACTTTGGGGACAACTTTTTGGTGGATTTGGGATGTTTTTGTGGTGCCTAAGTGAACTTCCAAGGATTCGTCAATGTTTCGTTAATTTGTAGTGGTTTTGGAACTTTCCCTCTGAAAGTCCCTCCTTCTTTGGCTGTTTTGAAACATCTGTGGACCCCCGACGGTCCGCTTTCCACATTTTTGACTTGGGGACAACTTTCTGTTGGATTTGGGATGATTTTGTGGTGCCTAAGTGAACTGCTAAGGTTTCGTCAACGTTCTGTTAAGTTTCAGTGGCTTTAGAACTTTCCCTTCGGAACTCCCTCCCTCTTTGGCTGTTTTGAAACATTTGTCGACCCCCGATGGTCCGCTTTCCACTTTTTTGACTTTGGGGACAACTTTCTGGTGGATTTGGGATGTTTTGTGGTGCCTAAGTGAACTACCAAGGTTTTGTCAATATTTCATTAAGTTTCAATGGTTTCAGAACTTTCCCTTCAGAACTCCCTTCCTCTTTGGTTGTTTTGAAACATCTGTTGACCCCCAATGGTCTGCTTTCCACATTTTTGACTTTGGGGAAAACTTTCTGGTGGATTTGGGATGTGTTTGTGGTGCCTAAGTGAACTATCAAGGTTTCGTCAACATTTCGTTAAGTTTCGGTGGTTTCAGAACTTTCCCTCCAAAACTCCCTCCCTCTGGCTATTTTGAAACATCCGTGGACCCCCGACGATCCGCTTTCCACATTTTTGACTTTTGGGAAAACTTTATGGTGGATTTGGGATATTTTTGTGGTGCCTAAGTGAACTGCCAAGGTTTCGTCAACGTTTCGTTAAGTTTTGGTGGTTTCAGAACTTTCCCTCCGGAACTCCCTCCCTTTTTGGCTATTTTGGAACATTCGTGGACCCCCAACGGTCTGCTTTCCACATTTTTGACTTTGGGGAAAATTTTCTGGTGGATTTGAGATGTTTTTGTGGTTCCTAAGTGAACTGCCAAGGTTTCATCAACGTTTCGTTAAGTTTCGGTGGTTTCAGAACTTTCCCTCCAGAACTCCCTCCCTCTTTGGCTGTTTTGAAACATCCGTCAACCCCCAACAGTCCGCTTTCCACATTTTTGACTTTGGAGACAACTTTCTAGTGGATTTGGGATGTGTTTGTGGTGCCTAAGTGAACTACCAAGGTTTCGTTAACGTTTTGTTAAGTTTCGGTGGTTTAGAAACTTTCCCTCCGGAACTCCCTCCCTCTTTGGCTGTTTTAAAACATCTGTGGACCCCCGACGGTCCGCTTTCCACTTTTTTGACTTTGGGGACAACTTTCTGGTGGAGCTAGGATGTTTTTTTGGTGCCTAAGTGAACTTCCAAGGTTTCATCAATGTTCCGTTAAGTTTTGGTGGTTTCAGAACTTTCCCTCCGAAACTCCCTCCCTCTTTGGTTGTTTTGAAACATTCGTGGACCCCCGACGGTCCGACCTTCGGGACCTGGCCCCTCCGTGGTTGTTTCTGAGACTCCATCCCTCTATGGCCGTTTTGAACATCTGTGGAGCCCCAGCGACTCGGCCTTTAGGACCTGGCCACTCTGTGGTTGTTTCCGAGACTCCATCCCTCCGTGGCCATTTTGAACATCCATGGAGCCCCGGCGACCCAGCCCCTCTGTAGCCATTTCCAGGACTTTGTCCCTCCGGGGCCGTTTCCAAGAATCCACCCCTCTGTCACCGTCTGGGACTTTCCTTCCAGGCTGCCATGTGCTCGTTGACTTTTCAAAAGGTCGGTGACCCTCCAGCTTTCCCCTTCCAAGCTTCCAGTTTTTTTCAAATGAGTCCAATGTTAAGGAAATTTTTTTGGGCACTCTTCCTTCCCCTTTTCCCATGCACTATAATTGAAAAATCTTGGTTTTGCTAAGCTTTGTGAGGTCCAAGAACTTCCCTTCCGGTTTGTTGTCCCTTGTTCGCTGCCTGCCCCCTTGGGCCTGCATTAATGTTTATGGTCCAAATGAGCTCCAAATATGAATATTATGATCTTTTGATTATGCATGGATGGATCTAACAAGGATTTTGCAAGATTTGACTAATGTTTTCCTTGATTTGTGTATGAAATCACTTACGACACTTCATGTATGCAGGATTCAAGGAGCCTACCGCGGGTCTATCGAGGAGACCCATCAAGAAAGTTGAACAAGGAGTTCGCATAGCTCGCATAGCTCCTGTCACCATTCATTTCATGTTCGCCTCTCCCCCTAGCACCCACCAACAGGGTCAACATTAGAAGAAGGCATGTGCCAAGGAAGTCAATGACAAAAATGCAAGGGGGTGGCCTTGAAGAAGGCATGAGGTAGTTGTCCTACTTTTCACCAAATGATGATGACATGTCCTCTGAATCAGGGGCAACTAATCCATTGATGCCAGTTGTCAACGAGCCTGTTTGATCCAATGAAGAACACTACAAACACATCAAAAAAAGGGAAACTTTCAGGTAGTTTCTGCTACAGTGAAAAGGGAAATGAGCTAAATGACAAAATTGCTACAGTGACTGGCACTAGATAACAAAACAGGGAAAAGACAAAGATGTATTTTAAAATTGCTAGATAATGGGGAGTAAGTGAAACCCTAATATAAATCAAATCTGGGCCACTCATTGTGAATTAATCCTAGCCATTCATTTGGACTTTGGAAAACTATAAATAGGGGCTTTCCCCTCATTTGTAAAGGTTGGAGAGCTGTTGTAAAAAGAATTTGCAACAATAGAAGACAACATTGCATTATTTTATGGATGTTCTCTTTGATTTTGCTCATCTTGCATGCATGGTTCTACCTTCCATGTTAGTTTTAGTATTAGTTTCTTGAATGGTTGTCATGATGGTATTGTTGTTATAGTATTTGATGAACTTCTAGTCCATACTTTTAACACTTGTTGATGACAAGTTGTGCAAAGTTAGCCTGGGCTTCTTTCTGTCATTGTTGCAACCTAGTTCAATTGCATGTTCATGATGTGTATATGTAATTTAAAAATCAACAGACCTTAGATGATTGCATTGGTTTTGTGTAGTTGTAGGTTTCTCTTGGTCAAGCAAAAATCAGTTTAGGAAGCCTGTCTACTATAGCAACCACCATTGTTACTGTTTATTCGTAGCTTAGGATTATAACAACTTTCTTAACCCTTCTCCTTTTGCTATTTCTTTTAGTCCTTGGTTAGAGTAGGATCTCAAGCATCACCATGAAGCTAAATCAGATGAACTTGATGAGTTTCAGCTTGCTGTTTTGAGTGGACAGCCACTATTCATTCACTTCCAACACTTTGAAATTGCATTTGCAAACCCAACTTCCCATGCTTTGTAACTCATCTGTAATTCCGCCTTGTGATTCCAGCAAATCACATAAATCAGCCGAGATATTCCAAGCATTGTCAAGACCTGACATTAGAGACCTTGGGATAGTGTTCTGCAATCTGATTGTGGAAGATTGCCTTTCAAGAGAGGTAGTGCACCTACACACTGCCTATGTCGACAAGTGCATAAAAAACACATCAACAAGTCCTAGATTGGTGTTGGAGTCCTAACTTAGAAATGGAATCCCAAGAATGTGTTGTATTATTTTCTCACATTGGTGTCTTGTCCTAACATTAGCATCCTAGCTGGTAAGCTAATCAAATTCCCCATATGGACCACCATGCCAAGAAAAAAATAAAGACACACAAGAAAAGAGTCACAACACAGTCCAAACTCCAAAATGATAAAACAACTAGGAGACCAAGGTGAATACTAACACCCAAATTCCAAAACCACTAGCCCACAAAGGAGATTACTCATATGGGATGGGGAGTCAACAAGAGACTAAAAAAACACAAAGATGCATAGGATGAGGGGTAAGGTGTCCAAAGCCTTTCATTCACCCCAAGACCCCAAGGAGATCCCTAGATGACACCTCAACAAGGTGGGTTCTCACCCCCAAACACACTAAGGGACATAAAGGAAACCAAGGCTTTCAAGAATACCAAATTACATGTTTTCTAAGCAAAGTGTTCATTTTAAACCCAAATTGAAATGGTATCTTGATCATTTTAACCCACATTACAAAAAGGATAAAAATCATATATAAAACCACGTGTGCTTGAAACCAACATTGATACACAGTAAAAGAAAATACAAAACTGATACAACTTATGTGGTCGGTTTACAATCCTTCTAATTGGAGGCTCCAATAATATTATTACAATATGATTTGGAGGGTATAAATATCCTACATTATAGATTTTTTAAATATTTAATATAAATAGATTAAAATTGAAGCCTTTTCTAACCTTGAACTTGAATTCAAAGCTCTCTAACTAGATCCTCTAATCCCTAATAGTGGTTCCATGCCCCCCAACCATGTGGTACCCAAAGGTCCACTCTCAATGTGTTAGGAAATCATTGCAAAGGCCACAAACACACTCATACCAAACATGGGAGTAAGGCTTACACACGTGTCAAACACGATGCATAAAAAAGGGTATGAACAATATACAATAATAACTCAACCAATTATACAATATGGCTAAGGATGGGTGCATGCTAGTTGTAACAACCAATGACCACAAGGATGAGGGAACTAGTGAGAAGCAAGGAGTGTCATCACAAAGCACAAAGAGATGGCTTGTGGACCCGAGTATGTATGATTATCATGAAGGTGAATGGAGTAATTAAGTAGAATCCAACACCCAATTGAGTGTGGCATTCCCTTGGTCAATCATATTTATCCTATGCAAGCACTCAAGCTATGCCATCGAAATAATATTATTAGCTCAACCAATTACACAATTTCCTGAATTCCCACTTGAATTACAACTCTACAAATATTGTAGCTACAAAATCACCTTTGGAATTGGGACATGTAGAGCCACTCCCCCTAACTAGACCTCAATCTGAGGCTCTTCATGCACCAATTTGACCAATTGGGCACGACACACAAAACAATGCACAAATCTGACATATGAAAATGAACAGAATTTCAAAACATTCACAGTGAAAACTTTTCAAGGAGACTTGAATCATCCCAATCTAATTCATTCAAAATTGATTCTAATTTCAAATTTTCTAAATAATTTTTGTCACGTAAACCATAGAATTCTTCAAGACTCCATTAAAGAAAGCTTGATTTTCACAACATGACATAAAGTAATGAACATTATTTTAATGCACTCACAATGAAAAATAATTAAGGAGAAATGAAATATCACATTAAAATGATTCAAATTCACTAGAATTCAAATTTTCTAATTTATTTTTATACCAAAAACCAGAAAATTAGCTTCAAACTCCATTCATGAAAGCTTGATTTTCTTCATGTTTTTCTACTAACATTTTTGAAAAACAAAATATACTATTTTGATATTACAATTCACAACAACTAGTTCATAAAATAAAATTTAAATTTTGAGCATTTTGAAAAAAAATTACCATAGTAAGGGCACAAATAAGGATCTTTTAAAAATTAAAATAAATAAAATAGAATATAAATGCTCATAATTCAAACTAAGAATAGGGTCATTTTCTACCTTAAGGTTGAGCATGGAAATCAAACACCAAAAGAATGTAAGAAATAAAGAGAGAATAGATTTACCTCTCATTTTCATTTCACCAAAAACATGATTTCTCAATTTTTGTCCAAAATAAGAAATGGAATCACTCAAACAATGCAAGCACCCTCAATTCCTCCCATTATCATGAAATCTTCGAGCTCATCCAATCCAAAAACCATTTCCAATTCACAAATTTCTAATTTCTAAGGGAGAGGGTTTTAGAGCCATTTTCCAAAAAAAAATTAAAAAAATCAAGAATGAAATAAAAACCAAGTTTCTTTTACTTTATGCCCTTTTTTTCTATTTTTCATTTTTTCATATTCTCTCTTTATTTAAATTTTAATTCCCTTTTTCTTCAAAACATGTTTCATGATAAACTAAAATGTTCAAACCATTCCTTTTGCAATTTTAAAGTAAAACTAATTAACTCTATTCAACACATCATTCATATTTCAATGAAATAATTTCAATTTAAATACTAAATGCACCCAATTGAAATATAATTCTTATTGCAATTTAACTTGACAATATTTTGCTTTTTCCAAATTCAGAAAAGCATTTAACCAACCAAAAAACACTAATTAATTCATCAAAAACATTTACAAAAAATACAAGAAATAAACCATTAAATTAAAACATGCAATTACAAGTAACCCACAACACAAATGGACTCATGAATCACCTCCAATTTGGATATGGGTATACACCAGTTCACACATGAAATACCTCATACTTAATTTGAGTATGGTAGGGAACGATGAATAAACGAGGCCCAATACGATATCTCCAAAATAACCATCATCGTGGAATACTCAAACCTGCCAATTCAGGTGGAGAAATACCATGTACCTACATCCTCAAATCAAACATCAAATGTACTTACTCAATATATAATAGCTAAAGCAATAAATACACACCCAACAAGGTATTTTATTACATACATCACATAAGCATGGACATATGATCATCAATCCATCATCTAGTATCTCAAAATGAATTATTATAATGTTAAATATAACTATCTTAGTGGAATGAATATGTGGGAATTACATATCAAGATGTAAAATATAAGAAATATCCTTTCATAAAAAGGCAACGATGAGGAGGTGAGAAACTAGGAGTGAAACTCTAACTAGCCCTTCAAATTTGAAACGAATGTAGGACTCTGTGGACAAATATAAGGAAACATAGTGAGTCCACATGAGATGACATAAAAAAGTGAGATGCCTCTCTAAGTGAATTTAAGAGTATGTGAATAGAACCAACTAGATACTAGGTAAAATAAAACTACATAGGTAATAACTAATTTTCCATAAGCACTCTCCCTTAAATGATACTTAGGGAGAAAGTTAAAGCTTAAAATATCATCCCAACAACTAGGCCTAATAAGGTACTCATGTATAGTAAAAGTATCACAAATGAAGCGAAGAAATCCAATGGAAACAAAACTCCTCTCTAAAAGAGAGAATGAGAAGGATAAAACCTCCTTAAAGATGTCTTACAAAGATAGGAACATGAAGATGGACTCCTAAAGCATGTAGTTGTAAACTCTACCAAATAAGAAGTGATTTTTTTTGCTAGAATCAATGAACCTCCAATGGTTGTAGATCAAAATAAGAGAAACAAAATATTGCATGAATGACATCAAGTACACTACTCAACCATGAATACACATTTGGCACAAAGGAAAAAACACTCTATGAAGTTGAAGATGTAGATGGTACTATGATTAAGGAGCACAAAATCATTGCATGGGTGACCTATATCATACTACTAAATGTGCATGGTGATCTACATAAATACTAGACTCTCATGAATAGTGATCAACTAAAACTATAGAAGGTTGCTCTACTTAAACCAAGGAAGCATTAGCATAACCATGTAATGATACCCACCTTAATGCTAACAAGAGAGGGGTATTGGTAGTTCAATTGAAATGTGGCACATAAGTGTGCAAAAGTATATAGAAGCAACACAAAATCCAATATGATATATAAATAATAGTAAAAAAGAGTGCAAAAACTAAGGCACACACGCATGAGGCAAGGATCGCTAGGGTTTTTTTGTTATCATGGAGGAACACTCACTTGACAAAGTTGTGATAGAAAATCAAAATAATTTCATAATATCCCATGGCACTTTATAGCATAATGCAAGTACAAAAGAGGCATGATAGATATGTAAAAATTCTCTCAAAAAACACAAATTAGATAGGCACTTTATTTTAGTGTGTTTACAGATATATGTGCTTGTGTAGAGTTCTTACAAATGTCCTAAGAAGGACAAGTTTAGTTTATGTTATGAGGTGAACACATAAGACATAAAACAATCATATCTTACAAACTTTGTAGCACCCCTCCATTTTGACTCTTTTGATTGTATAGTGTTTTCTTGTTATGCTTTGTTCTGCTAATACTTTGACTATGGTACTTGGTTCTATTTGATCGCAAACTGTTAAGCGATGCGAATGTTATATTTTGATGTGATGGTATTTTACTTTGATGTTATCATTATGGTATGCTTTAAGTTAGCCTAGCAGATATGTAATTAATGATGCTTATGCTTTTGATTATATTGTTGATGTTAGACTCATCAGTTAGAAAGTTTGTATTGGTGAAGGGGACAAGATGGTATCACTTGCTTGCGAGTGCCCTACAATTCCGAGATTTCTTTTCCATGGTGTGTTTTATTTTATCATATTTATGTATGTTCGATATACTCTTTGTTCGTAGGTTGACAAGTACAGGACATCGACTCCACCTAATTTCATAGGTTTGAGCGTGTCCATTGACCAACGATAATCGATTGGGAGATAGTAGCTAGGTTTTCCATGCCAAGTCATCACCCTGGTCATAGTGTGTCGTCGAGTTGTAATCGGGTTTAGTTGTTTTAATGTTGTCCATTTCACCTTGGTTTTTTTTAAGGTAAATAAATGGCTTGTGTAGTTAAATTGATGATTAAATATATTTGGTTGTAATGTTAGAAATGTTAGTTATTTTATTAATTAATTTAATTTAATTAATAAAATAATATAATCTTGGATTATATTTATGTTATTGATTAATTAGATTAATTATGAGTAGTTGAATTAAGTTATCCATCTTGGAATTAAAAGTGTTAGATCCTTTTTGAAAAGAAAAAAAATTTAAAAAGTTTTAAATTCTTTTTGTGAAAAGAAATTTTTAAATGTATGGAATTCTTTTGGAAATAAAAATGTTTATAAGCATTTAAATTCTTTTGAAATAGAAATTTTGAATTTTAAATTTTTTAAAGAAAGAAAATCAAATATCTCCAAATTTGCAATAACTATGTGGATGGGATATTTTAGGGTATTTGACCAAATTTGGGGAAAAAATAGAAAAAGGCTTTTCATTCTTAGAATTTGGCTGTGAGAAAAAAAGGAAGGGAGTTTTCATGATTTGTTGATGCATTTTGGATTTTGGGTGAGGATTTGGAAGAAGCTTTGGAAAATCTTCTTGCAGGGAAGCTCAACTATCTTCTTCAAACTCTCCTTCAAGTTGCAGATCACAGGTTTTCCTTGCTTATTGTTTTAGAAAATTTCATTTTTCAATTTGAAAACTTGCTTGGAAATCTCTTTTGAAAACCCTGTTTAAATCTTGAAAATAATTTAGACTGTTAGTTGAAAATCAAAACTTGCAACAAGAAATCTTCAATTTCAACAATAGAAAATGAAAGAAACAAAAATGAAATTTGAAAACCTCTACTTTGGATTTGAAATAGTTCATATCAAATTTGAAATTTAAACCCAGAAATTGTGTTGATAAATTAATTTCATTGCAAAAATTTTGTTGAGAAGTTGCACAATTTGACTGTAAAATGGGAAATTAGGTATATATATTTATAAATATGTCTGTATATATATATATTTTGTATTTTGTTATTCTAAAAAAAATTTGTTTCAAAAAAATTCATGCACAGAAAAATTTATGTACAAAGGCAGGGGAGGTTGTTTTATTTTTATTTTTATTAAAAATAAAATTGAAATTTTAATGGCTTTGTATGGGGGAGGTCATGGCCATGCTGCACACAACCGCCCCATGGAGGGGTGTTGTTGTGGCAGCACTTCCCCACAGCCTATGGGGAGGGCGTTGCATGTGCCTCCACAGGGAGGCTAGGCGCAGCCTTGGCTACGTCCATTCTCCCCTTTGGGGGCCCGTGAGGCCAGGGGAAGCGCTTTTTAACTTTTTTAAAAAAATCTCTTTTTTTTAAAGAAATTTTAAATTTCATTTTTTTTATTATGATTATTATTTATTAAAAATCATTTTATATTATATATTATAATATTTATATATTATAAATATATAATATGTATAAATTATATATATATAATATATTATAATTTAAATAAATAATTTATTATTATTATTTATATATATATATATTATGTGTATATTTTAAATAATAGAGAATTATTTTTATTTAGTTGGAATATATAAAATAATATTCTTTTGTTTTAGACATATATTTAAATTATTTTATTTTTAAATATTTAAATATATGGATTCTTTTTAAAAATGATTATTCAATAATCATAGAGAGAAATAAAAAAAATTGATATTATAATAAATGTCTCTACTTGAAAAGTGGATTTTAATTATTATGGGTAATTGGAAAATAGGGAGATAAACTATTGGTTTTAAATTCCTCAATATTGCAATTGTAATTTTTAATTACTTTTGAGTAGTTGCAAACAATTTTAATTATTTGTATTTGATTACATGCAATACATCATTGTTTGGCTTGGATTTAGGAAATCCTAAAGTGATTAAATCGTCAAATTGCCCTTTCGTTATGTAATCTCCCTCTTCCGTGATGTTGGGCAAGTAGAGTTAAATGTGATGTAAGTCTTTCAGATTGGGTTACCTTTGAGTTTGGGGGTTGTCGTAATGTGTTAGTCAACCTTGTTTTGCCTTGGGTAGTGCGCCTTGTTGGATCCAGTTAGATACCCGGTTATTATGAATGGGATGTGTATTGACTTTATGTCATGGATAGGGAGTCATTCCCCTTAGGTCGCACTTGTGTACCCTTGAGTTGTGGATCTATTCCACGTGTTGTCTTAGAGAAGTGGCTTGCAATGAGGGCCGACACACAAAGTGGTGTCAGGGAAACTCTTTGTAAGTTAGTTAATTCAGTGATAACGTAAATAAACTTATTAGAGGTTTAGGTTGCATCAAACACTTAAGATTAATTTTTCCTCGCTCATGGACACAAGGGCTTGTATTGACTTGGGATGAGACGAGAAGGTCTGGAATGGAAAGATCGTTATCTCATCTTTACGAGAGATAACGGATTCCACATTGGTTTGCATGAGGGGTCGGGAGTCATTAGAGGTTTCCAGGATATCCCAAGATGGGGGCTGGGACCTAGGAAGACTTACCAAGATATCCCATGTGACATTGTGATGACACTTCTCCTAAGTCAGCAGTATGTTTGTATCAGTGATGCAATTGATTATTTAACTCTTGAAGCATTGTAACCATTGTGTTATGTGATGTTCTTCTTGTATTTAATTATGTTCAGTTTGTGTAGCCTGTGGCTAGAGGTAGATGGTCTTGTCTAGGAATCCTTGTTACTATCTCCTAGCACGGGGGGTGAGCCTTCGGGTATCACATGGTTGGGTGGAACGTGCACCTTAATCCGTTGGGTCGTCCTTTTGTTCGTGTGGACGAGATTTCCAGTTGGAGAGCTCATGGGATCCAATTACTTTTCTTGCTTTATTCATTTCAGTTGTTACTGTAATTTATTACCCCTCATTTGTATCGAGGTGGAAGATGTAATTTGTAACCTTGTTTATTGGATTTACCTCATTCGGGGAATGAGAGTTGTAATCGTATTGTAAATTATATTATTGAAAACATGTGGTATCTCTTATGCCTTTGATGTAATTTTATCATGTATGGAATGTATGTGCATTTAATTTGTTAAGTAATTAAATGTTATGGTTTCAATTCATGTTTCTTGTTTGGGTTTAAGTAAACTCAGTCTCGTAACCTTAGGGGTTGTTGGCAATGGGTAGTGAACTTGCATGTTAATTGTTCTTAAACAAAACAAAAAAATTATTGTGTTTGAGTAGTTAATTGCAACTTCCCCTAGGGTTGTGTGGGAGGGCATTACAAACTTCAACTAAATGATAAAAAACTTAAAGAGTAAAACCCCTCACTAGTCAATCAATGAACCCCTCTTGCAATTTACAATTATATGCCACTTTATATAGCACATTTATGATTTCTACAAAATGGACTTGATGACATACATTTATAAATATTCAAAATAGAGACATATATTAAAAGTACAATTCTGGAACACTATCAAGAAAAACTAACAACACCATTACACAGTGCTCAAAAAATTAGACAAGCTCAAAAAATAGGACCCAAAAAGGAGTGTATGTATCTGAACAAACCCTTTGAAGTTCAAAAAGTGAGAACTACGCAGGATGACTTCTAAGAATCTACGATTTTTGAAAAAAATGTACATCAATTTTACAAATTGACCACACCATGATCTAGGACATGAAAATCACGAATAAAAAAAAAATCATGGAAAAATGTATTTGTATGGCTATAAAACACACTTTTAAAGTTGAGCCAAAAAAATCAAATGGCCCAATGGTGAGGGGTCTAACTTTAGGGGGGAAGGTGAATGATTTCATGCTAACATCAAAAGGAATATTCTAAGATGTTGATAAAATATTCCCATACCACTCACCTTATGCCAAAATATAGTCATGCATGTCAAGCCACCCCTCTATATCGATAAACCATTGACTATCCATGCCTTCTTTTTGAAATTGTGGTTTGTCACTAGCAAGTGGCACTAGAGTGTGTCGCCACTAGTGGAGGGAAGATGGAAGTCACCACTACAAAGGAAATGCCAATGGCGGCAGAAATAGGCGATGGCATCACTACAATGGGGAGGCAACAAGTAAAACATGGTTGACTACTCTAATAGTAGGC
Organism: Sequoia sempervirens; assembly: GCA_007258455.2. Taxonomy (NCBI): domain Eukaryota; kingdom Viridiplantae; phylum Streptophyta; class Pinopsida; order Cupressales; family Cupressaceae; genus Sequoia; species Sequoia sempervirens. The sequence goes on along the minus strand of VDFB02268091.1, from coordinate 39,270 downwards.
ATAATGCAAGATGATGTCACCATATTGGACCCTACGCAAAAACTAGAAAATAATTAAAAAATTGCCCTTCCTCATACAATACCAACCAAAGCCACATAGGTATAGACTTTCAGGTTGTGGTATGATGGCATAGGTTTGATGCAGAGGTTGTATGGTATGAATTTATATTGATTGTACAGATTTTTGTATGGAGACCATTGATGGCCTCTTCAAAAAATCATTATAAGTCTTTATCGCCAAAAATATAAGTGATATATGTAAAAATTTATTTCTCGAGTCTTCTGAGTGCATTGGTGCTTTTTATCACACCCCATTTTGTTATTACTATTTTACTTTTACCTTCATGGGTAAATAGGATGGTAAATGCAATCATGAGTTTGATATGTTTGCTAAAAGAATGGGATACTAAAATAAGTATTATGTGAATTATTGATAAATACTTAATATGGCTTTGAAAGAGTAAATATGTTTACATTGATTTCTATATGAATATGCTAAAGTTATGATGCATATAGTTTTATTGTGAACGTCTAACTACCATTGCAAATGTGTTGAGTTAGTTGTAGGGATAGGTGCATTCCTCCAGGTGGAGGGAAAGTATCACTCAAGAGAAGATCTTGGTCGAATAACTAGTAACGTAACCTATTTGAGCTACACACACACTCACAGTAGAATGGTTGAGTCAAGTTATTGTGTTGGGAAGGGTAAGTCATCCTTAGCATGATGTGGTTGCATTAGTAAGGGTCTTGATTACTATTGAGTGCATTCTTGGATGATGTTATGTGTTTGAAGTTTATGGATCTTTGAGCTTTCCGTCGATACATATTTATGTCAAATGTATACATGTATATGAGTATATATATACATTGATCCGTCCATGAGAGCATAATCATATGCATGTATGTGTAAGTAGAAATACTCACAAACATACCCACACGAGGAATCAATTATATATATACACTTAACGAATGTGTGTATCGACGAGAATATGATAAGAAAGGGTAACTTGATATATGTGTGAACATATTAAATGTGTTTATGTATGAATATGTGTGTATGTACTTGATGGTGCAATCAAATGTATATATATATATATACACACACATAAATATATATATATATATATATATATATGTATATGTATGTATGTATATATAAGCTATATACATAAATACATGTATACGTATGTATACATGAGCATAGAGGAATATGTATATATTTATATATATATATAGTCGATGCTATACATATTATTATTATCTTGTGTAGATATGAAAGTAATGATATATAAATATGTGTAATATATATATATATATATATACTAATGTGTGTGAGTGAAGTACGTAATGGAAACATACATTGCACATATAAGTATATATCGAATACGTGGTATTTAGTTTATGAGCAACACTGCCATTTAAGTGAATGGCTAAAACAATGTAAACTTTGTGAAACACAACCTAACATACAAAGTAAGGCACAACGATATAAGGAGTATGGCTTAATAAAAGCCATGTTAGAAGTCAAAACAACAGATCTTAACTACTACATGCTATAGAGGAATAAAGCATACAATGTTGATAGACTTTAAAAGATCATAACTTGGACATAAGTGCATGAATATAAAAGGTAGGGCACTGGTATAATGTGCAGCATATTAAGAAGTATTGAGGTCGATTGGTATAATATATATTTGCATTAAGTAAAGATCAAACTAGATGCAATATATAGTGCAACAAATAAGTAGATTTGGAGAGTTTGACTTAGTCGATGCTTTGAGATAGAATACATTTGACTTAGTAAACAACAATTACTCTTGGGACGCCTTATCATATAGCAATGGATTAATACCAACAACAAAGTAAATGTAAATGCATGATGATAGGATAAGTTATAGCAAGGCGATGAAATGGTCAAAATGTCATTTAAGTGCCAAGTGACTCTTCAATACTTTGTTTGTTGCAAAGCAAAGACTTGGTCTACTTGAGCACGTGTTTCCTTTTGAGAGTAGACCGATTCAATGAGAAAGGTCGCGCGAAACTTATAGGGATAGTGGTTGCTTGTTGGTGCCATATTATGAAGTTCTAATTGTTGTAGAAGTCCATTTAGGAAACAAATCGACTGTCACCATTTGATCATGTGCAGATTGAAATAGTCTTTTGTTGTTGTCAAAACTTAGAGGTCGACCTATAGCTTAATGTGCTGAGTAAAATTTTTATTTGCTGCCACCTATTTTCCAAGTGAAGTGAGTCGACTAGCATGGAGATTGTTGTCAAGTTACATGCCTTTTGTGGAGGTTGTGAAGTCTTCTTTTGTTGTATAAATAGAGAGAAATGTTCTCTCATTTGTTATTCTTCTTCTATTCCACTCTATATTACGCACTTCTATTCTACATTATTCTGCTATATTTTGTGAGAGATTTGAGTGTTTTGTGAAAGAATATTATCAATTTGTGAGAAGCATATTATCAACTTGAGAGATGTTTATTGAGGCATTGCTTGTGAGATCAAGTAAAGCTAGTTGCTATTTTGGAACTTTGTGCAACAATCAGTCAATTGGACAAGTGTATTACAGGTATGAGGATAAATCTTCCCTTATTTTTTTTTGTTTATGAAATAATTGATTCTTGAGTGCTTAATTTGGTCTATTGAGATTACTTGCATTAGGGAAAGATAACATTTGCTTTGAAAGGTAAATAGAAGTTGTTTATGCTTTTTATAAAGTGCTTGTAATTACTCCATATTAGGAGGGTTTGTTTGTCATAGGTATTGCTATACTAGATATGATTAAAAAGGGTAGCTTAAGGGTTACTCACAGCTAAGTTATGTGATTATCTAGATAGCTAGTGGGTTACTTTTGGGATTTTTTGTACATTGAAGGGAGGGAACCTGTACATATACTTGTGAGTAGAAATACCCTAGAGTTTATAAGAAAGGTGATAGGCTATTTTTGGGGTTAAAGATTACCCATTGGAGGAAATACCTATGCATATATTATAGTGGCCTTAAGTCAAATTGAGCTGAGTAGTGTAAGTGATTAAAATGACCATCACTTGAAGTACCAAGTGAGAATATTTTGGCCAAAGTAGTGTGATCACCTTTGGCTCCTCTATCAATTCACCGTGTCCCTGTAGTGCATACTAGTTTGGGATTTCATACTCATAGGGGAGATGAACATATGATTAGGTTTTGGTTTGTAGGACACAACACTAAGCTCAAATTGGTTGTCGTACGAGATTATTCCACCAATCTCTTCATCAAAGGGTAGGGCCATCTATCATTGATAGATGTGCAGGGGACCACAAATGAGTTTGTGGTTGGTGGAAAAGCACTTGAGTGATGCTTCTCCTCCTTAGCGGGTGATAGAAGACCAAGATTTGAAAGGTGGATCATGGACCATCTATATCTATTGCTATGAATCTCAGAGGAGCTATGTTTGTATCATGTACCCATTTATATGGAAATTTGCAATCATGAATGATATACTTGAGTTCATTCAATATGACATCTATGTAATGGAAATATTTGTGAAATTACAATGGAATGCAATGGAAGTTTGGAAATAGTTTTATTTAAAATGTGCATGTAATTTACATTATTGAAAGAAAAAAAATTATTGCTATGCTATGACATCATGATTTATTCACTTTTCTTTGGAATTTTACTTAGTAGAACACCAGGGTTGTTACATGTGGTATTAGAGCTACCAGGTTCAACTTTGGAACCTATGAGCTCATTACATAAGTGTTACGTAAACCTTATCAGAAGATAATGGTTGAAAAGTTCTTATGCCAAGATGGTAAGAGAAAAAAACATGGAGAAATGAAAAGGAAGATGAGATTCCTAGAAACTTGTTTAAGTTTGGGACTAGATAATAGTCGTCCCTAGAGTTGGAAACTCCTAAACCAACAACTTATTCATGATACCCCCATGATTTGCAGAAGATTATGTAATCAGGTTATGTAGGAAGGTTATGAATGATAACCAATATGTACCTTCACCCTACTAAAAACTTAGAATGACTAAGGGATAGAAAGGATTGAAATAATCTCCCTTATTGATAGCAACCTATAGTTGCAAGGAGTCAAGGATTTTTGGATTTAGTAAGAGTACTACAAATCTATGAGTATGCATTGTTGGCATAAATTAGAAACTTCAAACGAAGTAGATAGTCAACAAAGGAGGTATCCAGGAGATTGGATAACTCTTGACTAAAATCTAATTTTTGTACAAGGATAAGATCTTGCAAGAAAGAAGATAATACCTTGGAATAAGGGAAAAGACCAAAATGGTCAAAAAAGAAGTAATCATTGAAGTGGACATGGTTCCACCAACCAAAATTGACAATATCGATTTCGAGTTTTGATTAAGATGAGGAAAAGAAACCAAGCAACTTTAGAGTGCTTAAGGTTATGAAGTCACCAAGTATTGGGACAAAGTCACTTGGATAGGTGATTGTGAGAAAGAAGCCTAAAAAGATAAATTGGATTGGCCTAACAAAGGTTTGGATAGTACATAGATTAGTTGGTGTATAAATTGAACCAACATACGTTTAAAGGTTCCAAAAGGAAGTGAGATACAGTGTAACACTATGTGTAAAAACTATTGAAATAGTAAGGAAAAATGCTTTAAGTTAAAAACTACATCAACAAAAGAGGCTTTGTGGGTATGGATATTTCTCCACCAAAAAGAATATTGGATTCAAGAGAATTGGAATATTAGAGAGCCTCATCGCTTGTAAAGTTGCTAGTTTTTCAATACATCTCTTCAGCGATGATCCAAAATGTTGAATCTATGAGATTAGAGATCGGTGATGAATCTAACTTTGGGAACAAATAAATTCAAGATATGTCATGGAGGCAAGATAAAGGCAATAGAAAATCCTACAAAAAGCAATGATAAATCATTTCGAGAAAGCAAATGTTTGCTAGGAGTTCAACTTTGAGTTGATCAAATGTCGTGGAAACACTAAGGGGGGAAGGAAGAGAGTGGATTGACTTAGATAAAGTACCCCATCCAACAAAAAACATGAAAATATTTTTTATTTGGAAGAACTTTTGACTTCTTCGTAAGTCATGATGTCAATTAAGTCGTGTGTTTCATGACCACAAGGATAAGGTATTGGAAGTTTTGGAGAAAAATAAGGAAAGGTCAAGGATTGTGACCTATTATCACACCATACCTTATATATATTGATTGTAAAATCAATTTCTATTATCATTGATGCCTTAGAAAAGGATAGGTGGATAACTTGATCATGAAAGGGAAGATCATTGCCTATGGGATCAATAAGGGAAGATCTAGATTACTCATGATTTGGAAGGAAATGTCTCTATACTCCTATATACCTTATATGGGGATTTAGATAATGATGTTATTTCTATACATAGGTAGTAATACTGCATGTATATTGTGAAATGTATCCACATCGTGAAATGACTTGACACTGTAGCTTATTATGCTAAGGGAACCTTGGGAATGATAGGGTTAACATTGCAAAAGTAAAGGTATGAAAGATACGATGTGACGTTATGTGAACCATGTCAAATATCTTTTCTAGAATGGTCACTTGATCATACTTTATACTCGAATGAAACCCTAGGTTTAGGATAACCTATTTGGGACGAGAAGTTCATTTGATTAAAGAGTGAAACCTTAGGTTAAGTTTTACCTACTGGGTTGGGATACGTCTTGACTACACATTGATACCTATAGGTTGGGAATAACTTACTTGGTTGGGTTTTACATCTGATCTTGATTAGAACATATAGGGTTAGAATAGCCTATATAATAGGACTAGTCATTAGTTGGTGACTTTATCCTAAGATTATAGTATACTAAGGTTGAGACTCACCTATGTGATTAAGTGAATCACAGGCTAATGAGAAACGTCTGTGCTTGGTAATTAGGTATGCAATCTAGGAACCAACATGATTGAATGAGGATTAATATTCTAAATTAGGATCGATGCTCATTGGAAAATATAGATTGAGTTGGAAATTGGCTTACAATTTTGGAAATGGCCCAAGGACAAAAGAAATCCGAGGTATGGATGTCATAGGATGAATGGGATTTATCTCCGCGAAATTTCTAAGCATTATGCTTATGTGGCACGATTCCACAAAATAGGTTTTCATTTAGTCAAAGAATAGACTATTAAGGGATGTAAAAGAACCTATGTACCAAAATTTTTGGGAGAATAAGGATTGAAATGAGAAAAGTGATGTCATAATTAGGCCATTGGAATGACAAAGTTATGAAAAACCACTATAATCTAGAAAAGATGAGTAAATATGTTGCAAAGTATGTAGCAATATATTGTCTAGTGTGCTAGGAAATGAAGACTATATGTCATCATCGGTAGGACATGTATACTCTCTTTAGATTCCAGAAGGGGAGTGGTAGAACACAAGATAGATCAATTTGTCTATGTCGGCAGAACTGGCATAATGCTATGGTGAACAGAGTCGCAAAGGTAACCAATGTTGGTTGGAAATTTGATTTATGGGATTTCGGTCCTAAGTAATATATTGTGTATAGTAATTGCTTAGTATTCCTAAGAAGGTTGTCTCAACTGTGAATGAGGAAAATAATGATAAGGTTGTGTAAACCATGATCATACTATGAGACATTCAATTGAACAAATGTGCAATATATAATTGTATCCAAATAGGAAAAAGTGATAAACCAAATCTTTAAGCAATTTGTAGAATACTTAGAAACTTCTATCATTGAGGTTTGATCCATTATATGTAAAGGAAGGTTAGAAACTCTATTAAGTTGAAATAGGCTAAAAATAGGGTTAACCTTAGACTATAAAGATTGTCAAAAGGAGTAATGGATCAAAGAGATCGATGAAACTTTTTGATTCAAAGCTTGAAGTATGAAGCAATATCGTTATGTTCAGAATTTAACAGGTGTCCAAGAGCAATGTTATGCTCAAGATGGACAAACAATCAAGAACATTACTTTTATGATTAAGGAAAATGGATGTGTAAGTGATGGATGGACTCGACTTTTGAGTTGTCTAAAGGTGTAAATACCAAAGGGAAGGATGGAACCCACAGTGTAGTGTGCAATGCATAGGTATTTATTTTCTATTTGGATTACACTAAGGATAAATTCATTAGCCAATGATAACGTGTTTTCCAGTCACTGTAGGATAGGTGTCATGTAAGATATAGTTATTGTTGTACTTGAGATGTACATATGAGGTATTGTGATTACCATGCATAAGCTCTATAAGAGAGAAAGTATGCGTGAAGGACACAAGTTTTCCCTATGCATTAACAAGGACACTCGAGGCACGGTCCAGGAAGGACAAGATTGCAAGGAGTGATGCTACATAGGAAGAATGCTTTATAATTCTTACATATTTCAAAAATAGTAAGTAAAACCTTTATTTGACTTTACCTATATGTTAAAGTGTTTTAAATCATCAAGGATGATGATTCACAAGGGGGGAAGTATGTCACACCCCATTTTGTTATTACTATTTTACTTTTACCTTCACAGGTAAATAGGATGGTAAATGCAATCATAAGTTTGATATGTTTACTAAAAGAATGGAATACTAAAATAGGTATTATGTGAAAGTATTGATAAATGCTTAATATGGATTTGAAAGAGTAAATATGTTTACATTGATTGCTATATGAATATGCTAAAGTTATGATGCATATGAATTTATTGTGAATGTCTAACTACCATTGCAAATGTGTTGAACTAGTTGCAGGGATAGATTCATTCCTCCAGGTGGAGGGAAAGTATCACTCAGGAGAAGGTCTTGGTTGAATAACTAGTAAAGTAACCTATTTGAGCTTACAAACACACTCACAATAGAATGGTTGAGTCAAGTTATTGTGTTGGGAAGGGTAAGTCATCCTTAGCATGATGTGGTTGCATTAGTAAGGGTCTTGATTACTATTGAGTGCATTCTTGGATGATGTTATGTGTTTGAAGTTTATGGATCTTTGAACTTTCTGTCGATACATATTTACGTCAAATGTATACATGTATATGAGTATATATATACATTGATCTGTCCATGAGAGCATAATCATATGCATGTATGTGTAAGTAGAAATACTCACAAACATACTCACACAAGGAATCAATTATATATATGTGTGTATGTGTGTGTGTGTGAATATATATACACTTAACGAATGTTTGTATCTACGAGAATATGATAAGAAAGGGTAACCTAATATATGTGTGCACATATTAAATGTGTATATGTATGTATGAATACATCTGTATGTGCTTGATGGTGCAATTGAAAGTATATATATAAGATATATACATAAATAAATGTATATGTATGTATACATGAGCATAGAGGAATATGTATATATATAGTCAATGTTATATATATATTGTTATCTTGCATATATATGAAAGTAATGATATATAAATATGTGTAAAATATATATACTAATGTGTGCGAGTGAAGTACGTAGTGGAAACGTACATTGCACATATAAGTATATATGTATAAACATATGAATATCATTATTGACCAATTGTATGTAAATATATATGTGTGTGTGTGTGTGTGTGTGTGTGTGTGTGTATGTATGTATGTATATGAGTATATGAGTATGAATATATATATATATATACATGTATTATTTATGAAAATGACGATATGGGTATGTATGTTCAAATAACGGGTAAGTCATTTATAATCTCTTGAATTGATATATATGTGTGTGTGTGTGTGTGTGTGTGTGTGTGTGGTTTGTATATTGAATACGTGGTATTTATTTTATGATCAACACTCCCATTTAAGTGAATGGCTAAAACAACGTAACCTTTGTGAAACACAGCCTAACATACAAAGTAAGGTGCAGCCATATAAGGAGTATGGCTTAATAAAATCCATGTTAGAGTCAAAACAACTGATCTTAACTGCTACATAATGCTATGGAGGAATAAAGCACACAGTGTTGATAGACTTTGAAAGATCATTACTTGGACATAGGCGCATGAATATAAAACGTAGGGCACTGATATAATGCACAGGATATTAAGAAGTATTGAGGTTGATTGATATAATATATATTGGCATTAATTAAAGATCGAACTATATGCAATATATAGTGCAACAAATAAGTCGATTTGGAGAGTTTGACTTATTCGATGCTTTGAGATAGAATACATTTGACTTAGTAAACAACAATTACTCTTGTGACACCTTATCATATGGCGATGGATTAATACCAACAACAAAGTAAATGTAAATGCATGATGATAGGATAAGTTACAGCAAGGCAATGAAATGTTCAAAATGCCATTTAAGTGCCAAGCAACTCTTCAATACTTTGTTTGTTGCAAAGCAAAGACTTGGTCGACTTGAGCATGTGTTTCCTTTTGAAAGTAGACTGGTTCAATGAGAAAGGTCACGCCAAACTTATAGGGAGAGTGGTTGCTTGCTTGGCGCCATATTATGAAGTTCTAATTGTTGTAGAAGTCCATTTTGGAAACAAATCGATTGTCGCCATTTGATCATGTGCAGATTGAAATAGTCTTTTGTTGCTATCAAAACTTAGAGGTCGACCTGTAGCTTGAGTAAATTTTTTATTTGCTACCACCTATTTTCCAAGTGAAGTGACTCGACTAGCATGGAGATTGTTGTAAAGTTACTTGCCTTTTTTGTAGGTTGTGAAGTCTCCTTTTGTTGTATAAATGGAGAGACATGTTCTCTCATTTTTTATTCTTCTTCTATTCCACTCTATTACGCAATTCTATTCTGCTATATTTTGTGAGAGCATATTGTCAATTTGTGAGAAGCATATTATCAACTTGAGAGAGAGGTTTATTGAGGCATTACTTGTGAGATCAAAGTAAAGCTATGCAACAATCAGTCAATTGGACAAGCGTATTACAGGCATGAGGATAAATCTTCCTTTATTTGTCTTTGTTTATGAAAGAATTGATTCTAGAGTGCTTAATTTGGTCTATTAAGATTACTTGCATTAGGGAAAGATAGCATTTTCTTTGAAAGGTAAATGGAAGTTGTTTGACTTGTTTGTGAAGTGCTTGTAATTTCTCCATATTAGGAGGGTTTGTTTGTCATAGGTATTTTTATACTAAATATGATTAAACAAGGGTAGCTTAAGGGTTACTCATAGCTCAGTTATGTGATTATACTAGATAGCTAGTGGGTTACTTTTGGGATTGTTTGTCCATTGAAGGGAGGGAACTTGTATGTATACTTGTGAGTAGAAATACCCTAGAGTTTATAAGAAAGGTGATAGGCTATTTATGGGGTTAAATATTACCCATTGGAGGAAATACCTATGCATAGATTATAGTGGCCTTAAGTCAAATCAAGCTGAGTAGTGTAAGTGATTAAAATGACCATTACTCGAAGTACTGAATGAGAATACTTTGGCCAAAGTAATGTGATCACCTTTGGCTCCATTGTCAATTCACCGTGTCCATGTAGTGCATACTAGTTCACGATTTCATACTCGTAGGGAAGACGAACATATGATTAGGTTCTGGTTTGCAGGACACGACACTAAGCTCAAAGTGGTTGTCGTACGAGGTTATTCCACCAATGTCTTCATCAAAGGGTACTGCCATCTATCATTGATAGATATGTGGGGGACTGTATAGGAGTTTGTGGTTGGCAAAACAACGCTTGAGTGATGCTTCTCCTCCTCAATAGGTGACATAAGACCAAGATTTGAAAGGTCGATCATGGACCATCTATATCTATTGCCATGAAGCTCAGAGGAGCTATGTTTGTATTATGTGCCCATTTATATGGAAGGTTGTAATCATGAATGATATACTTGAGTTCATTCAATATGACATCTATGTAATGGAAAGATTTGTGAAATTACATTGAAATGCAATGGAAGTTTGGAAATAGTTTTATTTCAAATGTGCATGTAATTTACATTGTGAAAAGAAATTTTTTTATTGCTATGCTATGACATCATGGTTTATTCACATAAGGTGAAATCTTTGGAATTTTACTGAATAGAACACCGGGGCTGTTACACTTTTCTCTATGATGCATCATTTGAAATTTGATGTCCATGGCCCTTGCAAACTCAAAAGTGAAAGGGAAAGGTCTTGCAAGATTGCTTTAATGCCATGTTGGAGCAACCAAAATCTACTTGCAAAATAAAAAATTACACAAAATGAAAATGCAAGATGAAACAAATTACCATATGCATCAGCATGTAAAATTACAAATGAGTTGCATATAAAGGCAAGGATGAGTAGGTGAGAAGGTAGGAATGAAACTTTGACTAGCTCTCCAAATATGAAACACATCCAAGACTCTAGGGACACATGGTGAGTCCACATGAGGTGAGACAAAAGGTGAGATGTTTTTCTAAGTGAGCTTAAGAGTACTATGAATAAAACTAACTAGATATTAGGTGAAAATAAACTAAATAGATTATAGAACTTTTCACACTAACACTAAGTATAGTTTACATGGATTGACAAAATGAAATCTTGATGTTTCTAACATGGTTTGCCTCATTGAGGTTTGTACTAGAAAAATGTGACTTTTGAAGACATAAATATTGGATTGGATTTTACTAATGCAATTAAGGGTGGTGATTGCCTAATTTTTTTAGATTTGCGAGTGAAAATAAACTAGATAGTTTATATAACTTCTCACACTAACACTAAATATAATTTATATAGATTGAAAAAATGAAATCTTGATGTTTCTAACATGGTTTGCCTCTTTGATGTTTGTACTAGACAAATGTGACTTTTGAAGGCATAAATATTGGATTGAATTTTACTAATGCAATTAAGGGTGTGATGATTTGCCTAATTTTTTTAGATCTGCAATCCAACTCCAAATCAAAAGATTCGCAATGGAATGTGATTCATAAATTCGTGTTAGGACTGCAAAAGGTTGATGCATGCATAGGTGGAGTTTAACAGAAATGGTAAAATTAAATCTTGTAAAACAATGTTTTGCAAATACCCCCTTTAGCCATTGCCACAAGGAAACCAATAGAGTGGGAAGCATGTTCACTAATACAAGGTCACAATTGTCATTGATGCATTGAGGAGACAAAAAATTTCAGGCATGACAACAACATGAAATATGGTTGGATGATTTTGAATTGAAATCATATTTGGCAATTATCATCCAAGAAGAGCTATATGACATTATCAAAAGGATTTTGTAGGTGGCGATAGGAAGCTATGCAGAATTTAAACAACAATCAACATTACATCAATTTCTTTCTTATGGCTTTGATCTCTCACTCTTTTGTTCTTCAAAAAAGGTACAGACTTCAAGGTTAAAACAAGCATGTACAGTGTCATTAAGTTAATGTTTTTATTGAATATCCTTGTGATTTTATATTTCAATTTGCTAACCATAACAGGCATCCTCAAAGTCACAAAAGTATTCTAATGCCATGATACACCTATATTAGGTTTGACCCTTGTCTCTATAAAAAACACTAATTTACCACTCCCATAATGCACACATTTTTTATGTTTGAGATTGCACCATATATGTACTTTCAAGAAGAAAATGTTCACACTAGTTTAGTGAAGAGTTCCAAATACTTGCTTAGAGATTTTGATACTAAGACAAACTTGCATCATTGTTCTAGTCTGGATTAACTTATTTGCAACATATGAGGACATTTTTGCCAGGGACTTGAATATTTATCATATTTTATGTCCTTTTCCTAGTTGGCTTGAGCATCTTGTAGGATAGCATTTGGTACACCTAGTCTTATTAAGGTGCTCACTAGAGAAGCAAAAATCGTGATCATACACAATTGATTGTGGAATAGTGTACTCACTGATTTTGTCCCTATTAAATTCACATTTTTTAAAAAAATTGTTGACTCTGATTTCAATTGGTTTTAACTCGATTTTTGGTTTTTTTAAACACAATTTTAGGGTTCTTTCCTACACAATAATACTTACACATGATTTCAATTTCAATGGGATTTTCTAGATTTCAGTGGTTTTTTGTGTAAAAAACTAGGGTTTTGTCTCGCATAAAAAATGTGAAATTATTTATTACATTTGAATGGGTTAGTTTTAGATTTCAGTGGATTTTTTAATAGTGAACTAAGGTTTTATCTGGCTATGAGACCGCAAAAAGCCAAACTAAAATTTCGAGCACATCCCACTTAATAAATTATATTTATATAGTATTTAAAAATATAATAAAATTTAAAATATTTATATAGTATTAAAAATAAATTAAATTTAAAATATTTATTAATATCTATGATTCTATAAATTAAGAAGATGCGTGATATTTTTAATTAATATTATTATATTTTTTAAATTTTTTTTGGAATTTTATTCAATGATTCTTTTGATTAGATATTTTTTATTTATGAAGAAATATTTAGTTTTATTTAATGACATAGTAGGATTTATGCCTCTATATTAAACACACGATGAGAGATTCCAATGAGAATAGGTTTAATATTTAGTTTCTTTGTGAACAAAACTCTACAAAGTCTTTTCCAAGAAAACACTTGATAGACATCACTTAACGGATTGATAAATCAATTAAAAAGTGACTACTTCATAGAGATGAAACACTTTAGAAAATATATAGTTGTTCTTTCTATAAAAAAAATTATATTCTAATTTTTACAAAAGTTTTTATAAAACATTATTGGTTTTCCTTTATAATGTTGTCATGAAGGTTGTTCCTAGGCAAACCAAAGGGGACCCAAGGGCCACCCAAACCAAAAATAAATAAAAATATTTTAATTTTATTTATAGAACATTTTTATAAACAAAAATGTGTCAAATACCTAATTTCACCATTAAATGATAAAATTGTGAAAATGATGTGCATCATGAAGGTTTGTGTGATTTCAAAAGCATTGCCCCCAAACACCCACGAGAAGCACTACCCCTCGACCCTGCTAAGAGCATTGCTCCTAGACCCCCATGAGAGGTGCTACCCCTCAATAGCATTGGGGTCTCTACTAGTTATTAAGATCTCTTGTCACATAAGAAACTTAATTACAATAAGGGAGTGGTGAAAAATTAGAATCTAATTCTTAACTATGTTGACTTAGATTTTATGATTGCATACCTTGCCAAAAATCTCTTTAGATGAGACAAATTGTACATATGGCATGGCTAGTGGAAGTGGCATTGTAACTCATTGCCCCAAAAACCCCATGAGGGGCACTACCCTTTAATCCCGTTGGTTGTCAGCTAGACCCCCATGAGAGGCATTGCTCCTTACCCATGTTAGGGGCTACCACCCTACTCTCATTTTTATTCTCTCTATATCTCTATGCTATTAAAATGCCTTTAAATTTTAAAAAAAATATAGTATAATTTTCTTTCTTTTTTACATGTTTTGCTAATCCATTTTCCTCAAATTTTTGAAAAAATCTCATATTTTTGGTTTGCGATTTTTTCCCCAAAAGATTTTTGCTGCTATGGTGTGTTATTTCATTTTTAGAATCTACATCCGATGTGCCTTCTTTTGCTATTGTCTTTGCCAATCTATTGATGTCTTTTGTATATTCACCGCCCAATCAAGTCGTGGCTTCTCAAATTAGATTCACGTTTTTTTATGTCACTATACTGCTATCAATGTCATTTTTTAAGCCTTCATAAGATGATTTGATTTGAATGAAGAATTGTCATATTTGTAAAGAGTCGTTTTATCCCTGCAAGTATACCACTACCGGTCGATAATTTTTGTAGACCAATGGCACTTCAAAGCATAATATAGTTCAAACTTTTATACTAGCACTGTTCTGTGAATCTGTAGTTGTCAAGTATAGAATATTATAAGAGTCAATGAAAAATACCCCCTTAAGTTTTTTCAATTTTTTTGCAATAACAGTTCAACATTTGCACTCGTCAGCGTTAGCAAAATCCAAACTAGCAACTAAAAAGGTAACCCTACACCAAGAATGTACGCTAAGATCCCAATGACGGGTGAGGTGTGAGCACATGGCGTCGAGGATCGTTAGCTTGTAAAAGTGAAATGTTGAAAATACAATTTATGCAACTCGACCACTTATTCAACAGGAGTGAATTGACAGCTCAGCTGATCAGCAATATGGAAATGCAAGTACAGGAAAGTAAGACGGCAAGGCCTGTCTCTTCCACCAATGGTGGGAATGATTATGCTCTTACAATAAAGTAAATAGGGAGGCATAGCCTACCCTCTTCCACTAATGGTAGGAAGTAAATGTTGCAAGAAAGTAAATAAGACGGCGAGGCCAACCTTCTTCCACTAAGAGTGGGAATACAATAGAAATTGCAAAAATATTAAAAAATCGATCAGTACTACTAATTCAGCATTACAATATGAATTAGTGTTTGCAAGAGCCAAGTGTTAATGTTGTCCAAGAAGCTGCAAATGATATTATGTCTTCCAAACTTCATAAGACTTCACAAACATAAAAAACAAGCCCAAAACTCCAACTTCTACGATCTAATATAAAAAACAAGCAAATTGAAAATGCAAACTAGCAATTATAAACCACACCAAAATGCTCCTAACTCACTCCCTACTACTCCAAACAACTTGAAACAAGATGCAAATGAAGCCTAAGGAGAAGGCATTCAAACCAAGACCAAGAAACTACATCAAACATGAGATATTACATGAAGCACAAATCCCAATGCCCTCCCTAGCATGGTACAACCTCCCAAGAGGGTCAACCTTCAAGGAAAAATCAAAATCTTCATTAAAAATTACCAAACTTTGCTCAAAGGGATGCCTAGGGCCTAGAAAAAGAAGAGCAAATACTCAGAAGCAAACAAGAATCTCACTAAGACTTATGATCAAATTTTACTTTCAGCGCAACAAAACCAGCAACCTATAAAATTGATAAAAACATCAAAACTCCATTTGTGATGCTCAATTTGCACTCTCTGAATGAGAAGCAATCTTTGGAAGCTCAACTAGGTACTATCTTTCAAGCATGAAAACTGAAGAAGTTAGGAGGAATGAATTCCCCAAAGCAAGCTCTAAAAATATTTTAGCAACATAATAGTACAATAAGCAACAATGGATACTGCAAATGAAGGCCAAGTCTCATATTTATAACTTTTTCTCTCCCAAATTCAAATCTTCTTTTCCCTCCAATTAGGGCGCCCAAGGAGATTCTCATACACCTTTTCCAAATTTGTATTTGCATTTTATTTAACCTCCTCCAAGTCGTCCCCCTTGAGAGAAATGTTACATTATTAAAAATGCAAATCAACATAGGATAGGCGTCCAAGGTGAGATGACTTTATTTAAATTGCAAATAAAACATAAGCTTTGGCGTCCCATTTTATCAAGTGCACAATACATTATAATTACTTCTTCGAATAATTCGTCCTCCAAGCCTTAGCCAAAATCTCACCAAAATATTAAAATATTTTACCTCCACAAGTGAAGCGCCCATCTCAAGCTTAGACCTGCCAAAAATAGCTCCAAGAGTGTGGGATGACCAACTGCTCAACTGACTTGCCTAAAATAACCACTGCACTAAACTGCTAAAAAGCTGCTAAAAATAGCACTTACTAAAAATAGTAAGTTGTTCCAAACTCATTTTGAGCACAAATCGGGCAGTTGTCGTGACTTACTAAAAATAGTAAGTTCGAAAAAATCCTCGGTTATAGTTGCATGTCACATCAACGTGAAACTCTCTGAAAATCCATAAGGAATCCAGAATCCAAACTGCAAAACTCCAACATGCAAGCCTCCAAAATCGCCGAGAAATCCGCCAGAAATGCATGTCATTATCTGGTCATGCATGTTACCTCATCCCAAAGCTCTCCAAAAAACCAGAAAACTCCACCAGACATGCATCAAAAACTCTTGCATGCAAGCCTTCAAAACCTCCTGTAAAAGTGGAAACCCTAATTTTCATTTATGCTTAGCCTATGAGTTTCCGGAAATAGGTTAAATCCAAATGAAGAGCATAGGGCTAGATTAGGGACATTACAGTCAACCAAAATTATTCCTCCACTTAAACACTAAGCACTATGTCAACTTGCAATAAAGATACTAACAAAAATATTTCCCACCTTCAAATTGAAAATGATAGAAAGCAACTTTGATTTGAGTAAAAATACATACATGAGATCCTCAATGTTACCAAAGTCGACTGCAAAATTATGTTAAATTAACTAATTTTATTGTGCACCTAACAGTCTCACATTTGAGAATGAAAGATGCAAAAATGAAAAATCCCTAAAGTAATTGATACTTAAAATGTTCTATTAACCAACAATTTTGAATAATTTTTAAAATTGATGTTGAAATTTATTGACAATGAAATCTGAACATAGCTACACAGAGATTTGCTTTAATAAGCATCCTTGTTCTTAGGTATCCTTCAATTTGGCTAGTTATCACATTCAGTATGTGTAAATGTTAAAAGTGCATAATTATAAAAGAAAAAATGAACAAAAATTCTTTCGCATTTAGGGAGGGATGAAGAAATCCTGAAAAGAGTGGTTTTGTTGTGTTCTTTCAATGTTTCTATTCCAATCCTCAAATATCAGCTTCTCAAGAAGCAAATTAGCAGAAAACCAATGCATCATTTCAAGCACATCATGGAAATTATTTAAGTCACTGCTAAAGATTTATAACCTGGATGTATAAGCACATTAACTTCAGACCGTTTAATACATATGAGCCTAAAGGATCTTATGCTGAAAATCCATAACAAGTTTGTCAACCAAACACAACAGTGGCACCAACAACAAACCCTGAATAACAAAAGAAACAATTAGGATAAGGGAAACTTCCAAAATGAATGCCATATCAACATCAAGCATGACGTGGCAGTACCATTTTTTGACTTGGCCATAGATCAATCCTGAAATTGCTGGTGGCCAAGCCTTAACAAAGAGAATACGACATAATATTGAAGTATGCAAAGCAGCAATACCATCTACATCATGGATGTTCATACTATTGCCACAATACACTATGAATCAATAAAAATGAAGAAACTTCAGTTAATTGACAAGCAATAATATTCCTGAATAAAATGGAATATTATTTCATACAGTGGAGATCAAATTCCTTCAAACTACACCAGTAAGTACTCACCTGGCTTCTGCTAACTCAGATTGAACATATTATGTTCCAAAATTTTGGCCGATGCCAACTAAGTGCACAGTCAATAATGATATTTAATGGAAAACTTCCAAACTGTCATCAAGTTATGGAAAATTTTCAAATATGTTCCCCTAAGCATTCTTGCTTCTGCGGAAGATTCTACAAGTCCAAAATTCAAGCCATTACTTATCAGGGTTACACTGCCAGCAAACATTTATGCAAGTGGCTAATTTTTTTGTTGTTCAAGGCCAGCAGCTTCCATTGCCATTTGTTTCAATTTCCAAAAGAACATCTTGATGAAAGAATTTATCATGAAGGGCCTTGACACACTGTTCTGCCTCACTGTCATTAACAATCAAAGAAATATTTACCTGCAAACAAGAGAAGAACAAATCAATAAATCCTAAGCACGTCTACCACTGACTTGCAACCAGACAATACTTAACAAAAATGAGGCCATTCATCAGTAAGAACATCAGACCTTAGATGCTCCTTGAGAAATCATCTGTACATTTACTCCATTAGACCTAAGCACACAGAATACCTGCAAGTCCAAACCAAAACTACGATATAAGAACCATGTATTCAGATGCTGCAGCAAACGCTGCTGAACAAGTTCATTCCTAAATTTTGGTCATTAAATTAATGAGCTTTTCATTTGTTTCTTTAATGTACTTTTCACTCATCCCTTTAATGAACTTTATAAAGGCATATTTTGTTAGGCCATTGCAAGGCTTCATTGAAGATGTACAAGATTTTACAAGCACAACCTATCTGGCCTAAAAGCTCTATGCAGTTATCCCACAAAGACAAAATAGCAAACTAGGGGCTTCAAAGAAGAGATTGAACCTTCTCCAGTATGAGAGAGGAACGTTGAACATTTCCAATTAAAGATATGATAGACCTCTTCTGAACAAGATGCACAACAGCAATTTTTTCAAGCTCTTCAATCATTCGATCCAGTTCCTGTCAAGTCAGATACATCATGAAATATGCCCAAAAAAAGCAGAAGTAGAAATCAAAATTTTGACTGTATTTCTGCACATCAAGATTTATATACATCGATGTGGAACAACTTAAGAACTGCAAGCATTCCTACTTTTTCCAAGTTGATGGAGAATCATCCATTAATAGTCTCAGGATGTTCAAAACCATAACAAAAATCATTTCAGCTGCCCATAAAAATCTATATTTGTTCATGCTTATGATAACATAGCAACCAATGTGTTAAAAATTAACGTGCAAAATTTAAATTGTTGCATCCACAGAAATCATAAAGTTTGCATAAGCTTAATTCACAAACAAATAGATAAGATTGCATCCTACCGTGACCAAGGACAAAAACACATAGGAGAGTTAAAACATACATCATGAATAATAGATTGACAAAGGATAAATATAATAAATTCATCTTATGAAACTAGCATGAGCATTGAACCAAAGCCATAAATACAATGAAATAAAACAAATGTCGGATGCAAAGGAAACCCTGTTTTCCTTGAGTATACCTGAAAAAATAAATCTGAACAATATAAAAACTGACCAAGGATTTCAGAGACCCCTTTCCGAAACAACAAGAGCTAAAGTTAAACCACCATCAGTGTAGCGGGTTTAGCAACTCAAGATTAATACTCCAAAGTTCAGAATAAAAATCTACTGGTAAGGATCACAAAGCACAATCTCCTAAAATAACAACATACAAAACCTGATGAGGTCTTGCCTGCTTGATGAGGTCTCTACTCCAAATCTTTGATGGATCCAATGTGAGGGATATGCTGACTTCACTAGTAGCGACAACATCAACTGAAATACCCAGTTCTTCAAATATAGAGAATACCTGCATTACATGGGATAAGTGGTATGAAAAATTATTTTAGCAGCATTTAAATATGCAACATACAGTTTCTCCTATGAATTCATAAGTTAAAAGGTTTACCTTTGCAAGAAACCCAAATTGACCTAGCATGTGTGTGCTTACAATGTCAAGCATTGTAACATTGCGCTTCAACACTATGCTTGTCAACAATGCCTGCAAGGTAAACATATTTCATATTAGAGGCAATTATGTGTAAATCTCAACATTTTTCAAAGGAAACATAAGAGGGATTCCTTTCATGTTCTAGCTACATCAATTACATGCCATTCAATCTTAAATGTTTCTTTATATAATTAAAAATTAAAATATTTGATCTACCTTGCTCATATCTCTAGTTTTAGTGATAAGTGTGCCTGGAGCTTGTGGATTGTAAGAATTCTTGACCCTTACAGGAACCTCGCCCTCCCTTGCAGGCCGCATCGATTGTGGATGCAAAACCTAAAAATAAATTAGAAAGCTATTAAAGACCTTATATTGCTCAAACAACTAAAAAACATTCTCAGAAGCTAGTCATAAATTAGTGGCATAAATATCCAATATTTCAAATGACAAGCAGATAAAAACCAAAGGAAAATGGAGATATCTGTGCAAGATGGAGAAATTTGAATAAGAATCAAACATGCAAGTTAAAGCTTATTTAAGAATAATGTGTCTCAACGGTAGGAGCATTGTTGTGCAATCTAATTACCAGAAGGAAGAAACATCAATTTACAAAATGTTAGGAAGTGCAGAAATGGCATAATAGAACACACATGAATAAAGATTGAAAATATGTTTGTAAGGCCAAAACAAATGTTACCCCGGACAATACATCAACTGGAGCATTATAAATAAATCCATATAAGCAAGGAAGCATGTCAATGTTAAGTGGTCAGTACAATCTAGGTTCCAAGTTGATTACATGGTACACCCAAGTATACTTACATGATCCTCTACACATTTATCAATTCCATCTTGCATGAGATAAAATTGCTCTGAGATAAGGCATAGGTTACAACTAGATCACAAAAGTATGGAAGAACCTAACAGTATTTCTACAACTACTGGAAACAAGAGAAATGTGATTATATTGAAATTGTTTGGCCTCTCACCAATCAGGACCGGTGACTACTTCAAATGGGCAACAAAGTCAATGCCTGCAAGGGAAACTAAAAGCAAAAGTGTGAACCAAAAGGACCAAAGCTTGCATGTCCATGCAAGTCTGGAAGATCAAGAATCCCACAAGACTATCTACTTCAAAGATCCATTATGAATCAAACATATTCCATTCGCATTGAAGAGAAGCAAGTCACAAAAGCTTTGCAACTTGTTACAGTGCTGTCCCACAAAAAACTAATCCTCACTACAATCAAGCCAGCAAATGTGGCTAAGACGACTTCATACACTTGCTCATTAAATCTCCTACAATATCCCTGCTGGTCATAGAGACATCAATCATACATTCATCTTGCTGGACTACACGCTCCCATGGCTCAGACAATACAATTGCAGCCCCCTTACAGAATTGACACTTGCAATATTTAATGCCCTAGACTACTACTAGACACAAACAGCCAGAAAATTGGCTCAGCAACCAATCCTCAGATTATCTTACATTCATGCATATAAAGCTTTCAGTTACAATCAGCCTCGTGGACATAGGAGATCAGTCAAACAGTTCTTATACAGATGAGGCAGCCTCTGCAGTCACTAGTTTTGATCAGCATACAATGGAAGAGAAGATTGCACCTAGAAGTTAGAGAAAATCCACCTTGAACGTGCATATCAATACAAAGAACTGGGGAGATTATCAATCACCAGGCCTACAAGTCAACCCCTCTCAGTATAGGAGTACAAAACCAATAAACGAGTATTAAATGCAGTCCATCAAGCTCCTGTAGCAGAAGTTGCAGCCCATGCCCATAAATGGTAGTTGGTCATCCTGAGGAAAAAAGTGTCCTAAACGCAGGCCCACCAAACAATTATCACATCACAACAGGACAAAAGTGGCAACATATGCCTGCAGCAAGGAAAGTAGATAACCTGCATGTTTCATGTCATGCATTGAATGCACCGAGACAGGAAAATGCCGATCATAAGTGACCGCTGCTGCAATATGCCCACTATGAAAATAAAACCTCCTATAGCATAGCACTTGGCCCCTTGAGAGTGAAATTATTCCTACATGCATATAGACATCCACCCTACAATTGAAACCAAGGCCACATGCAGTAGAACATCCTCTTGATGTTGCCACGTAGCGAAAGAGTTGCCTATGCAAAGATAGCCAAGGCTATTGCACAAGCAACAAGGGAAGAATATCTAAGAATGAATATTAGGGCATGGGCTTCCAAGTTGACATTGGGCAGGCATGGGTCCGCAAGTTGACACGAGGCCCAAGAATTTGTACCATTGATTGCCAAGAATGAGAGAACATCCATTGGGCATCAAGGTGAAGCCATCAATCATAAGGAACAACTAGTACCTTCCCCGAATCCATTGTGTCATCACTGAGAATCTGAGATTGAAAAGTCAATGACCAAGCAGTTTAGTCTATCGAACTGGTAAGGACAGAGAAGCAAGTTAACACATTTGAATTATGCCATTAGTCAGCAGCCTTGGATATGCTAGAGATCATATCCAGAATCAACAGTTGTTTCAAGACCACATGAGTAAGAGCACAAACAAAATGCATAGAATAGTCAAAAGTGGCCACAAAGGAGAACACATGGCACTAATGGACTGGACCACGCAAGAGGAAGATCCACCACAAAGAAGAGAAAACCACATCAATAGGGCCTTGGGCCCGCTGCCACCAAAGGCAACATGTGGGGGACAAAGACTCACGAATGAGGACACATGGATTACCACAAAGAATCATCCACCTACAAAGGAAGGAGATGGGGCCCACCACCAACATCACACCAAGGACACCTAACACCATATATTTGGCCCATGTGTACAGTATCAAAATCGAGTTGACATGGGAATACATGTGAACTAACATGAGAGTGCCACACATAAGACAAATGCCACAAGGAATCAGCCACATGACAAAGGATAATGGTTGAGCATATTAAATTGTATTGAACGTCATGGGGAGCAAAGGATATCATATAGTTAGTGCATGACACACAAAGGAACTTGTACATTGAAGGGAATGGACCATTGCAAAGTAAGTGCAAGCCACCAAAAGGGTAGCAACACATAGTGAGAGCAGAGGTAGTAGTGGCAAGTAGGTTGAAACTGAGAGCAATGACCAAAGGCAAACAAGCAACAAGATTTTAGCGTTAAGCAGAAGCAAAAGGTGACCAAAGGTGGGGACCAAGGGTTTAGCAGCCAAAGGTAAGTGTAGCAACTAAAGAATTGAGAACGGCTACGGCAGTCGTGTGTTATAAGATTTTGGCCACCAAGTGGTAGACTTAATGTAAAGCCAATGACGCACATGCTATAAGTTGTCTGCTTAAAAGCAATAAAGGATCTACACCAAAATAGAAAATAAAATTCTTGGGCTTCGGCAGACAAACAATTATGAATGTTGGGCCACTAAAATATGAGTTAAGACAAGCAAAACAATGGGGAACTTAGGATTTAAGGCACTAGGGCCACCATTAGAGCACAGTAATCTAAACCAGGAACATGAGACATTATGAGCAAGCACCAAATGACAACTTCAGGCATAGAGTACACCAAGAAGACCACGGTGACATAAAAGACACCGCCCTCAAGGGCACATGATAAAACCAATTTTATCAATAGGTCATGCCAACAGAATGGAGTCCATTGGTTGGTCATTATGAGTAAGTTAGTTTCAAAGCATACAAAACCAGAGATGCACATGTAGGGTCTGGTCACAGAAATAATGATACAACCCAGCCCTAGGCACCAAACAGAAAACCCTAAAAATGAAAAGAACCATAAGGGTTACCAAAAGCCACAAGGAGGCATATGGATGTCAGGAGAGCAGGCAGAAAATAGTGCCAACAGAGTCCAAGACAAAAAATAGCTTGCCAAATTTTAGCCAAGGCCAAGGCTCAACAGTATGCTAAACACAAACATTTTAAATTCATCTTATATCCATTATTAATCTAAAGAACCAGCAAATCACCAACACAATGCTTACCTGGGCACCAAAGTAAGCAAGTTCTGCCGCTTCATCAAAGGTCAAAAAGGGTACAGGCTCTGCCTTAGAATAGATGTTAGGATCACATGTCAGTACTCCATCCACATCCTTCCATACCTGCGCACTATGAAAATATTTTGCAATCACTCATCGGAATTTTTCATCCTTATATTAAGATGATCAAGAACAATGCAGAAGTATCAGGCTCCATGTGTATATACTATATAGTATAATGTCTAAGCAAAAGCAAATTTCAATGTCGAAAGTGTATCAATCATTCACTTCAGCATTACAGAAAGATAAAACGACTTGGTAAGTCGTCCCATAGGTTATATTTGGCCTCATGCACATTAAAAACTTTCTATTCTATTCTATTCAACAGGCGCATATGTTCAGATGAATACATTCAAGAAAGGATTACAGAAGACAGTGAAGTTCAAGTGTAGTGGCAATCAAGAGCTTCATTTGTTAACACCTAGGGATATATAGCATGGCCTTCAAACAATATATGAAACCCACCTGAATCTCTCTCAAGCCTAAAGCTTTGCCTATAGCTGTTGCAGTTAGGTCACTCCCACCTCTACCCAAGGTGGTAACAGCAGAGGTTTTCCAGCCCTGCTCATTGGAACAGTCAGACTGAAATTAGAACTGGCTGTTAAATGCACACCATGCATATAGTTTTGGCCACATATCTCTGTGTCACTTTATAATGCTCAATTTGAGGTCTAGCAACTTGCACTAACTGGATGAAATACCTTTCCAAGAAAACCAGTCACAATGGGAATTGCCGGATCCTTTAGCCAGTCACTATGCAATCTTTTTGCCACAGCAGGATAAGTTGCCTCCAAAATATCAGCATTTGTGAACTCATCGGTTGTAATGAATCCAATGTCAAAAGCATCATACTGCACATTAGTGTCCAGGTTAGAATAACCAATAATCTTCTTTTTATTTAACAAAACAGAAAACGTTCAAAGAAAGAAAGAAATTATATTAATGTCTGCCGATGACCAAAAGTAGGTCAATGGGACTAGAGTTACAGCAGTTAACAATAGAAAGTTCTAGGAAGAGAGAACCCTAGAATCAAAATAATAAAAGAACATAAGATAAAATAATGCACTGTGCCACTTAAAGTAACAATGTGATTAATTTGAAATAGCACGATCAATTAATTCTAAACTATCAGCATAGTCACTAATCTTTAATCCAATGTCAAATGCATCCACACACCACTTTTCATTTTAAACCAACTGCAAATTCTCTTTCCATACATTTTCTGTGAAAATAAAATTGTCTAGACAGAAGCACAAAGAACCCATGGATCTTTTCAAAAATATTTTTAGTTGGATCGACTTCAAAATCATTCAATGGCAAATATTGAATTTCTTGACCTTGGGAAATTAAGATTAAGAACAAACATTTCCACACGTACTTCTTAGACATGGAAAACATGAAAAGAAAGTAAGGGTAAATGGGTGGACTGTCCTGATAAAAAAAAGAAAATTGAAGAGTAAAACAGAAAGTTTTTCCCCATTTAAAAAAGTGTATAATTCAGCTAGGAAGATCATTTAAATTTCCGAACATTCCATTACAATTTATAAGAAAGACCAAAGATAATGAAATTTTTAAAAAGAGTGCTACATGTTGGACTTCACATATAAATCAATCCATCTATCCATGCAGAATGCAGAATAAGGCATAAGTTTGCTCTCGTTACATATGCAATCTCACTAGTTGTATAATTTAAAGCTCTAAAATTCCCAACAAAACATGTAATGTATTTGAAGTGAAGATATCCAGCTGCAGGTAACATGACATACCTGCCGAGCTTTTGCACCAATCTTGTTTAGATGAGCTGCAAAAATCCTTGTTGACATGCGTTCCCCAAAAGAAACTAGATAATCTTTTGTACGAGTCGTCAATTCTTTCATCAATGCAATTCCAGTCAGAAGTTGCTCAAACTCCTCCAATAGCTCTGTCATAACAAAAAATAAAATTAAATAGCATCTAACCTCTTATACTGACATATTATGAAGACAAGAACAAATGATCAACTGAAACATTTAAAGCCATTAATATTTGCTTAAGATGTCTCAAATTGAGCAGGATATTAATAAATATAATCATTTTAACAAAAATTCATCTAAATCATAGGTCTGTGATCTATGATCTATGAACATATTCCAGCAAATCTGAATACGAACACAATAATTATAATTGAAAAAGTGCAAACATTTTGTAATAAAAGATTAGACTTTACGAAAAAGCACAATTGACAATTATAAAGATGAAAATTATGGGAAATATAAAGTCACTAGCAAGGAAACCTTTAAAGCATCAAATGCTAAATATAAAGACAGAAATCTTACCAGAAGGCAAGTTCAAGAAATTGTTATTTAATCTGAATCTTCAAACAGTCCCAACAAGTCTCCTTTTCAAGCAGGCAGCAAAACACAGGAATGCAAAGAAGGGGGCATCTAGAAGCAATCCTTCTTCTGTCCCATCCTCCGCCTTCCACCAAAAATCCTAGAAATTATAATTATGGGAAAATAACATGGAGAAGGGGATGAGGACCAAGAGGTGGAAACAAGTCCCAGTGGAACATAGCCCTTGGCCACTTTATCCTACAACTTAGAAAATCATGCTCCACAAATCACTATTTAGATGGATTCACCTTCTTGGATAGTAAGTGGCCAAGGCATCACATTTGACATTTAATCTAATCCTGCTATTGGGCTCAGGGAAACAAACCAAACCTGACAAGACTTTACCATACATATTTAAATAATTGCACTTCACAGATTAGTCTTTAAATGGATTCACCTTCCAAGATCCGTAAGTGCCAAGGAAGAACAAATATTCATCATGGAGGTAGTAATATCCTATCATAGATTGTAAAGAGATGCATGGATGGGCAGATGAAGAGCAGATCCAAAAGATCAATCAGTGACTGGACAAAAAAGTCAAGTGTCATTTTGCTCTGATAAACAAAGGTAGTCGGTGAACATAATTGACTGCTTTGCTCCCTGTGCCTTTGCTAGTTATAACAATTGAAACTACCAGAGGTGCATCATCCAAATATGTCAAGTGTCATTTTGCTCCGCAATTGCAAGAACTGCAAGATTACGTCATGTATGCATTGTGAAGCTGATTACATGACTCTGCATTTCTTGGTTGTAGAATAAATCAATAATTGCCTTTAGTTTCACTTTTAGACTTTGCAATGCCTGAAAGGTGCAGTTTATGGCTCTATCATGTGTAGTAGTTAGCGTAGTTGTCCTCAAGGTAAACAACCAAGAACTTGTTCAAAAGGGTACAAAACATTTTCATAAAGTGCATGAATGTTGACATGTAATGTCTTGGGTCAAGATAATAATGCAAATCCAATTCTTAACCTTCCGCAAACACTTATTATTTGATTAACAATACTATCAGCCCTAGCATTCAATCAGATCTTAGATAACTCAGATTTAAAACTGTTGTTTATGCATCAGCAATATCATTACATTTTGAACAGCAAATAACAGATGAAATCCCAATCTTTGTCTTATTACATCAATGGCTGTATTACATTCAAATAGTTCTGCAACATTAGTAACTACAACGGCAAATTCATACCAAGAGCAATGATAAATCAGATCAATACAATGTGGCTACAGTCTTCATCCAATGAAGGTCAAATATGACCATTGTATATGATCATCCTCCAAAATCATTAGGGTTTTCATCCTAGGATTCCCATGCTTGAACACAAGTGCTCAAAATGGATTCTGAAAGGCATCGATTAAGTGTATGATAAACCAGAATAAAAATAATTGCTCTTTTATAGCCTTCACAAATAGAACAGGTCGGCCACCAAGAACACCCACAACTTCAAATTTGAACAATGAACATGGGTGGGAAAGCTTCCATTTTGAAAGTGATGGCACCAAAAACAGATTACTAGGACCAAAATAGCATGTACTGGGGAGTTAGGAGGTGAATGGAGACATAGAAAGGACTACTGAGGATTGAGGGTCAGCAATACACAAGGCTTAAACTATACGACAAGGCATCAAGGGTTGAGAAGCAAGCATGATAGTATGGAAAAGTCCGACAAATACAACGGCAAAATGGGCAACAAGCAGAGATGGAGATGTCCAAAACTCCAATAGGTAGAAAGGAAGGGCAAAGTTGGAGGTAAAGACATACTTAGGAACGGAAAACACACAACACACAAAAACAAATAAGACACAAGTACAGACCTAATATGTATAGACTTAGATGACTAGAAACAGGACATGACATAACAGGTTGTTAGTAAGATGAAAGGCATGAACAATTGCTTGAAAGGCCTTCTCCTTTAAGGTTCTATAGAACGTGTCTTCAAAAAAGAAAAAAACCTAATGATACAGATAGACCAATGAGATTTTGATATTTCTTAAGAATTTAGTGTTGTGGAGATCATTGATATGATCATTAATGTGAAGTAGTAAATAGTATTTTTTAATCACAATGATATGAACGTGCAACAGTAGTGGATCATATTTCTTTGGTACAAGCCATCACGGGGAAAGTAACTGAGGTGATTATGATTACTAATAAAGAGGACCATTTGGTATGATAAATTAGGTACCATATTGATGGATTATTGAACTCTACAAATTGACAACATATCATACAACTCATGAAAAAGACATCATTGGTTCTGGATAAATGGCTTAAGTTCCTTTTCTGTTAGAGCCATGGTACATAAGTGATTCACAGTTCTGCTATTGACATGATATTCAAGTGCCGATGGGCCATCAAACAGACAAGTTTATTTATACATTAGGTGGTCATTGGCTTGTCTAGAGAAAATGAGCATAAAGATGTTTTATTCCAACATTTTCCATGCCGCAAACATGAAATCTTCCTGGTACAACCTGAATTCACGCAATTAGGCTTAATAAATTGTGTACCTCATGGCACATAGATCATCCAACATGCATTGCACATATCTAGCAAGATTATGCTGTAGTGGAATTTATCATGCCCAAGGTGAAGGCTACAAAACTGAACTGGTATGTCATTGGTTTCTTTTTCATTTTCTTCCCATAAATGGTTGCGAAATTCTCAATCAGCAATGGATGCTGCTACATAAATGATGGAAATGGGATGTTGTTGGAATACCTAAGCATGAAACTCTATCACCAGCCCAAGGATATCAGCATGCAATCTCAATCATCTACCTTCATTCCAGCCACAAAGCTTAAACTTGTGGAATAGCCTGCTGACCCCATCTATGGAAACACCATGCTTAACTATGATTTTAAATTTTATTAACAATTTTTTGTCCTAATTATTTTTTTAAAAGCAAAGTACTTTTCCAAATTCACCCTGGTTTGGCCTGGCTACCAAGGTTCATCCCCAAGACTATGGATTTGTCTCAAGTACACCTTAGACAGTCCCCAGGGCGAACCTTAGGAATGCCTAAGCAAGATCCAACTTGGGACCCACACCCATACCCATCAAGTATGTGTACAATGCCAAAAACAGGCAAACCAGAGAATGCAGGAAACGAGTATCAACGTCCTTAGTCAGCAGTCTTTCAAAACCACCTTCTCCAGCCTTTCTGTTGTTTTGGTGCCCATCTCTCTTTTATACCCTTCTCCAACAAGCTAGTCAATCTTCTGTTTCACTTTCTTTAGCCGCACCGGTGAGTCTATCCCGTCTTTATTCACCTTTACGTTCATCTCAAAGCACTCATGTGTACCAGCCTATCTTTCTTTTGTCACTTACAAACTATGATTATGGTATTGCATAAACAGTTATGTTTTCAGTGCCAAACTCATTTGGTAATATCATATATTTTTAATTGATGTTATTATAATAATTTATTACTGACAAAGATTCACAAGGATTTCTAAATTGCGGTCCGTTAGATTATCATTAATGATCAATACACAGTAGCACTTCCTACTCAAAAACTAGAATTTTCTTTACTACGCATGACGAAGTCGAGCAAACCTCAGAAAAACCTCAACCAAGCATAGCTCAGAGATCAAAATAACCCAGAATTTAAATACTCCATACCATATAAAATAAGTAGTGCTGCTCTATAGCGAGTCTAAGTCATGACCCCTAAATATTTAATGAGAATGGGAGAGAGGTTTTTTTAGGTTCTTAATAGTTTCTAGACTATCAAATCCATGCAGTAATCTGGAAAATGTCATCTGAATTAACTTCTAGGTTAATTAAATTGAGGTTAGGTTTTCGTATAATGTTATGGACCTATGGTTTAACTATAAAGAAAGATCAAATAGAATAAACATATTGACCAATGCCATTAACTGCAGATCAAAAAATTTTCTGTGATCGCAACTTTGACATAATCTTGCTTGAATTTATTTGGTTATTATGTCTGACAATTATTATATCATAACAACAACAAATCATCTTTAACATTTCTCCCAGCAAAAGATTCTGTGCAGCATGGAATTCTGAGCTACTCTTGTCCTGGAAAAAAACAGCTACTCCTCTGTCTAAAAGACTGTAAATTCACCAGAAGACTGTGAACTTAATAAGATTACCCTCATTCTGCTCACTCAGAAGTACTGAAGCCTGCTTAGTGAAAATTTGAAAATAATATTAATAATCTCATGTTTTTTGATCTAGAGCAGGTGGAAATTGGCAAAAAATTCCTCCAAAGGTTAATTCCATTGACTGATGATTGGAAAAATTTTAGGAAATGATGAAAAATAATGGTGAGATACAAATGGACGGAATGAGGACTCTGATGTCAATGGCATTTGAATGCAAGAATATAAGACATTTTGTCCATAAAACCATGTAACTTCCTTATAAAGTTTCTTATCCTCGGAGACTTTGGACACATTTCTATACTTGATCCTGTTTCACGTTTCTGGTCACATGGATTTAAATTCTATGTGGTGTAGTTTGACTGCTAGTGTGTCCATTGGTGGTTGCCTACAATGCCTTGCCTATTGATGCAGATCCAACATTGCTGCTTAGGAGACTAGAGCATCTAAAAGTGGTTACTTCTACCCTAACAGCAACACAAAATAGGGTTGTGGACATGTGTAGATCCATGACAGAGGCTAAACATGTGAATTTTGAATTGCTACAACAGAGCTCTTAGGCCTGTATATCCTGTATTGCCTTGCAGAGTGTGCGACTTCCAAACAGCCAACCAAAGTCAAAATTTAAAATAATGTAGTAGAAATACCAATTGTCCTCTAACTTTGGAGGTTATATGAGACAGTTATTGGGCAGTTTCATAATTCTCAGTCTCTCTGACTTTGTGAAGAGTACCATTTGGGTCAAGCAAGGGTGTCCTCACTGACCCTATTCAGCATTTATATTGATGAGCATGAGGAATTTCTTTGGCAGCATACCAATTAGGAGATAATTGTATTTTACACGAGGTGGTTATACATATTCTTCTTTTTGCAAATAATGTTGTCCTCTCACACTCTGCCAAGGGCTTACAGTGACAACTTGATCCCATTGCTCATTTCTGTAAACTTTGATTGCTTGTGGTCAACCTTAGTAAAACTAGGGTCATGATTTTCAATATCTCCAATCACTCTCTCTCCATATTTCAGTTTTTCTACAGAAGGGGACTTCTATAGATCACATCAGCCTACATATACTCAGGGGTCCAATTTTTTGGTTCATCCTTTAGCATTAAATTTGACTCTCGCTCACATCTTTGCAAAGGGGTATGCCTCTCTTTCTGTCTTGGAACATCAATGTTTTCAGATCCACCTCCAAGACATCCCTTTCAAATTGCGCCTTTTTGATACAACCATCAAGCCTATATATGGCTCAAAGGCTTGAAGAAGCTTGAAGGCCATTGATTCGTCCTATATTGAGAGGCTCCAAACTCTCGTGCTGTAGCACATGACCCATTGCAAATAGACAATTGCTCAATGCATTATCCAAGCCAAATTTGCTGCCTTGAGACCATCTTCAGGCTTACTTTCTACAACCACAATCTCCAATCCATGGGGGCCTCAACTTTTGGTCATGAGTGATATCTATTTTTGGCACTTTTCTCTTCTAAGAGGATGGCTACACTTGTCCCTGCTACTTCAGATTCACCTCCAAGGCATCCCCTTCAAATTGTGCCTTTTTGATACAACCATCAAGCCTACAGTTTTATATGGCTCAAAGGCTTGGAGACTTGGCTTGAAGGCCACTGATTGGGCCCATATTGAGAGGATCCAAACTCTCGTTCTGTAGCACATGACCCATTGCAAATAGACAATTGCTCAATGCATTGTCCAAGCCGAATTTGCTGCCTTGAGACTATCTTCAGGCCTACTTTCTACATCCACAATCTCCAATCCATGGGGGCCTCAACTTCTAGTTATGAGTGATATCTATTTTTAGCAGTTTGCTCTTCTAAGAGGATGGCTACACTTGTCACTGCTACTTCCCTAGTCCCTGACGCTAGTACTATTGGTACTTGGAGACCAAGTTACTTCTTTCCATTGTCATCTCTATTGATAGTTTCATGTACTCCCTAGATGCCCCCTAGATTCCTTCCCACAAAGGATGTCATTGCTAGAACTACCGACAAGGAAATCTATAGACAATATATTCAGACCACCTAGGTCTTCCCCCATGAGCTACTCAACCCCAAGCCTTTCTTACAAATGATTGATGGTTTACTCACCACCCTCACCATCTCCAACACCACTAGTCCCATGGCTTGAGGTTTCTCCCCTTGGCCAATTGAGAGTGCTCTCACCAATTATGAGTTGAAACTAATCATCACATCCTCCATTAGGATTGGATCACTTCAATTTAAGATGCCTCATTCAGTATGAGACAACAAGAAGGTTTTATTGCCTCTACAAGGACTCAATAAACATGCTATCTACTTTCTTCAAAAATTTAGACCAGCAGTGCCTTTCGATTTTTTGTGAGGATCACCCACTATTGTAAATCCATACAAGAGGAAGGGGGTGTGGGTTATAGAGGCTCTAGAGCCCCCATGTTGATCATCTCTTGTTTTCAGCCCACCCAAGCAACATGAAATATAAAATAGCCTTTGGATACCAACACTTCACTTATCAATAGATTGGTTAGATGACACTTCTCTCAACACAAATTACTACTCGGATTACTCGAAGTCCCTAAATTGCTCTCCCTTGGCATCAAGGCTCTGTTCATTCCCATCAACATGCCTCAACCCCATTCAACAACATGGACTACTACATACCAATCGTCCCCAAGAACACAAGGGCAAATTCATATTACAAGTTTCTTCTCTACTACGAGAGCTACACTAGCCTTGGATGCTAGAGGAGTTTCTAGACGGAGTGCTTTTAGTCCTTCTAGGATCCCAACTTGGCCTCTTCAACCTTGGATACTCCCCAAGAAGCATCATCAAACCTCTCATAGTGGCTAATGATGGCTCAAATGACTCCTCCATTTCATATGTAGACACAGATATTCAATGAGATTTCCTTCCAAATTTCACCAGCACATGCTTTGCGGGCTCTTATTCACCATTCATTGCTATTTGTAAGTAGCACAATGCTTTATTTTGTCTCATGTACTTTTTTTTTCCAGTTCTTGGATTCTAGGGTTCTCTCTTCCTAGAACTTTCTATTTTTAATTGTTGTAACCCCTAGTCCCATTGACCTTACTTTGGTCATTCGTGGACATTAATATAATTTCCTTCATTTATTCTAACAGAGCAGAGACCTCCAAAGGCTATTAGTAATTAATGATAGAGGCTATACAACGGGATTAGAAGATTTAGATGCAAGCAAAATGAATATTTTACAAACACGTCTATGCAAACTATGAAGACGATCATCAATAAGGTTCATTGATGTTGATCCAAAGCAAGCTACAAGCCCCAGAACCATAAATTCTATAATTAAATAAGAAATTGCTCAATAAAAAATTATCCTAAGTAACATGAAAATGAGATTCTAATACTCTTCAGTACAAGATGGTAATAGAACATTGCAAACAAACCAAAAAGTAGCTTCTATAAAAGCTGACAAATATATTGAATAGCAGCAGGTCCATGCAACTTCAACTATCAAAAAGCAAACTAGCATTCATAATTAGAATGTACTAAATGTTCGATTGAATATTTTGGTTGACATGGTGGAATAGAAAAATAAATATCTCATTCAATCTTATTAAAACACTAAATGAATTTATTTTTCGATAATTGATTCATAATCAAATCACCCTCGAGGGGGAAATCCTTTTGATGCTGAATTTCACAAGGCCTGAGTTTTGATCTTATTTTAGAAAAAATCAAACAATAAGCATATGTCAGCCAATACCAATACTCAGATAACAGAATCAACAAGTATGTTATCTTCATAGTTTCAGCATTATGTTATTGTTCTCATTCTTATTTTAACAGAATCAATACATTTACCTTCAAGTAGAGACAATATTTCATTTTAACAGAAGATCATATCTTAGTTGAAACAGCATTATTTCATTTTATAAGGACAATCAAACTCTGTTGGTACAAAAAGTGCAATTCTCACCTAATATAGTTGACTGGTCGACTCCAAGCTCATCAACAGTGCTACCGAAAGAACAAGTTTCAGTTTCAGTTAGAAATACATTTTTATATTATTGTACATAAAATGCCTACACTCACAGCCACCGTGATGTAAGGATGCAGTTCTTACCATAAATGTAGATCCTTTATGAATGCTAATTCCTCAATTTCAGGGACCTTTGCTACACCACAGGTGACTGCCTTCTCCCCGGCCTAGAAAAACAATGTACAAGAGTCAGTGAGCATTTATAAAGGTTAGCATAGATTTAGAACTTGAAACATAATCTACTGGAATGGGCTAAAGGCATCACACATAAAAAGTAAGAATACATCTCAAATATTACAAATGTGGAGAAGAAAAAAATAAAAGCAATTCCTTATATGCTATAGCAGGTGCTCAAAAATTATTATATACTTTTTTTGTTCTGTGGATCTGAAATATACCAATCTTTAATGATTAATTTCTCATTCAACAAAAAAGTCAAGTGTTTCCATTGTAGAAAGAAAGCTTTTAATATTGTTGTACTAATGAATCCCACACTAGTTTTAAGTTTAGTAAAAATGAAAACTAATATAATAGCCTTCTCTACTGATTGATCAGGATGATAAGCTGCATAGCTGAAACAAATAAGTAGATCGGAAAGAATGGTATATTTGTCTTAAAAATATAGAAATTGGCACCACCAACTTTCAAGAGAGCAGCAAAGATGCATATTTCAAATACATAAATACAAGTGGAAAGGCTAGTATATTGCTCTCACAAAATTAGAGATTGGCACCACCAACTCAAGAAAGCAAACAATTTCAGCAATTAGAGCAAACTGGCTTTGGCTCTATAGTTATAGGGACCTTATTCTGGTTGACTGTGTTAGTGTTGCATCCACTAGCTCATGTGTTGTGATTAATTTTGAAGTAAAAAGGCAAGCCAATGTACAAGAATGAACTGTATCAAATGTTTGCGGTCTACTAACAGAAACTTGTCTTGGTAGGTGACTTTTTCGTATGAATTATGATAAATTTTCTCTTCTATTCTTACCTTTGTAAACATAAGAATCTATGGTAGCAGATGCTTTCTCCAATAGTCTGTAACTGATTTTCAGAGTTGCATAAATTGCAGGATTCAACTAATTTATAATAAGGTATCAATGCATACACCATGACAAAACATTAAAAATATCAAAAAAGAACATCATATTCTCTATGTGAGAAATTGCTAAAGAAAAAAATCAAAAAGCCAGAAGCAGGGGTTAATAGAAAGAAAAATATAAACAAATGAAATGCAGACAATCAACCCCAACAAGCTTCTGTCATTGTATGATGGTAAGAAATATGTAATACTAAAAAACAGAGCACCCAAGTTCATCTACACACAAACAGATTCCAGTTCAGGGCTGACTCTCAGAGTTGCATAAATTGCAGGGAGACTCAACTAATGATAAGATATCAAAAGATGCAAAATGACAAACAACAAAAAAATTGAGATAGTACACCACTATCCACTATATGAGAAATCGCTAAAGAAATAAATCAAAAAGTTACCGGCAGGGATGAATAAAAAATAAACAGGAGAAATGGAATCATTCTATGATGGTAAACTATAAAATATATGTAATACCAAAACAGAGCACCCAAGTTCATCTTACTACAAGCAGATTAGATTGAAAGGTTAACGTCTATATTAGTTTGAGCCTTCAATTGTAACTAGAGCTTTTCACAAAGACCAACCCAAAGTCTTTATATTACAGAAAACGTGTATGCAACATACAAATTAAAGTGGAGTTTATCATAAAAATAAGTTGAGGATCCATGTTCAGATGAACATATAGGAATGCAGGCTGAATTCCAGACCACCCAATGCACGACAATAAGAAGCTGAGCTCATTAAGAGCTTTCTAGAGAGTACGTATAGACTAACACTAAATTTAGAGCACATCCTGCTCTTAGAAATTCATAAACATTTTTCATCATTTTCTAGCTCCAAGCATGGAGATGGGCTTGGTGTGGCTGTTTGTGCTATTACACCTTGCTTGACTCCATTTATTGCTAATAAGAAAGGCAATACAGTTGCCTGCTATGCTAATGACCAGTTATTTAGAATTTACTGTGGAGTGTCTGGACAGTTTGCGCCCCAATTATTCATATGGTCAAATGCAGCAGTAGGATTGTACATCACATTCTCTTCCTGCAGACCAATTGATCCTATGGGAAAATTGATACACTTTAATGTGCCGAGATTAGTGTAGAAGATCAAGCAGAAAACAAAATTTAAAGTAAGTATCAAGAATTTTAAGTAGCAACAAGACTTATCTCCTAATGGCCCATATACTTGGTCCAGCAAATTAAAAGAGGTATTCATAATCCATGGCACAAGATTCAGCAAATATAATACCTCAAGTTTGAAATTTAATATTTATTGATTTTTGAAGCCTGTGAATGATATTTGCCTCCACAATCAAACATTAACATGTGGTAAAAAAAGATGATTAAAAGATAAAAGAATTCTCAAAATAAATGTCCAACATGCTCAAGGGCAAAATTTCTTCTGCTTTTGTACAAACATTGCAGATGAGTTACCGTTTGGGTTTGAATGCAGATACAACAGTTTACCTGATAGCTTACAATTTCCTTTGTGAGATCCCTAACTCAAGAACCTCTCCCATTTTCCCAACTTCTGCAACTTCTTTTTATCTTCCCAGCTACTACTTGACTGAAATCTCCTTGCTCTTCTCGGTGCCTCTACTCACTCTTAAAACCCCCTCTCCCACCTGCGCAAAAATGAATTTTAATGCTCTCCATTATGGCATTGATTTTGACTTCCTCTATTTTCTTCCCTTGTTTCCTCTTAGTTTCTTGCCAATTCTGCATCAACCATTTCTTTAATATTTATTATTTTATTACTAAGGGTTTGTAATGTCCCCTTTTGGGAATTAGTATTACCCTAAATCTTGCCCTAGCAAGAAAAGTTTAATGTAGTTAAGGTTATAACTAACCAATTAAATGTTATAAGCAAGATTAATCTTGGTTTAGGTCCTGTAATCATGTTAGCCATTATTGGAATATAACTCATATGATCAACATAAATGTCTCATCTATTTGAAGCATGTAAATTCTCAACTATTTCAAATGCATAATGGGAATTTAATCATAAAAGGAATTGGATGGGAAACATGATAAGTCCGGCCGAAGCTATCCCCACTAAGCCCAAGAGCAGACACTCACCCTCTTGGTTCCAAGTGGCAGGCATGTTGGACATCCAGCATGGGGTGGTCTACTTAGTGGGTAAACTTGTGTCTACATCCCTTATCCATGTTGCCTTATCCATCCTCCTTATGATTTGTGATTTCTCCACAATCAACAATCGTAGAGGTTGTAAACGAAATCGCAATAGGTTGTCTGGAAATCCCCCTCTCTAAGCCCAAGAGTGGACACTCACCCTCTTGGCCACAAGTGGCAGGCACATTGGACATCCAGCATGTGGTGGTCTACTTAGATGGCGATCTCATATCTGCTCCCATTCCTTACATCTCCTCTTCTCCTCCATATGATTGCTTAGTGCAAAATCAAACGAATCAGAGTCTATTATCCACATTTATATTAAAGAATTATAATTACTTGACAAAAGTGTTGATTGATGACATGACAACAGGTTAGACAGAAGATGATAAACATGCAATGAAAACCCAACTTCGGATGAGTTCTTCTCACCCTGATCAAACCAATGCCTTCCAATTATGTCAGCATTGTTACAGAAAATATGTGAGAATAGATCAGACGATATGGTGTATTGGACAAGAGAATGACTTGTGCAAACCAAGATCGAATGGCTATCCGACTTACAAAGGGACCTTTTGGATGTAGCCAAGTTCTAGGAAGTTCCACAAATCAGAAATTCATGCATCCATGCATGAATAAATTTATGATATAAGTGTTGAAAACTTGAATACTGACATTATGAAAGCCTGGAAAGAAGATGATACAATTTATGCAATCAAAACTAAACTTCTAAAGTTTTTCTTGCCCTGATCAAGCTATGGGCCTCCCTGATTTATCAGAATTGTTGGTAAACATCTGGAGAATAGATTTCATCAATGATGGTATCTTAGGCAAAAGAATGAATTGTGCAAATAAAGCTGGATATGTAAATTTTAGGTGAACAGATTAAATGCACAGAAAATAATTCAAAAACAGAAACAATAACACAGCAGATACCCTAGGAAAACCCTCCTCTTGAGGGAGAAAAACCCAGCAACAAAGATCTCTCTTATATTTAATATAGTAGTGGCAACAATTCACTTTACAATGAGGCCGAACACAAGGCCAGAAATCAAAACCTTCACCAGATACAAGGAACAGATACAGACCTCACTTTCAGACAGTATAATTCAGACCTTCAAGAGTATTCGCAACTTAGCATTAGATAGCCTTCAATCTGTACTGGAACAATTCGCAATCTGTTCTTGAAGCGCCTGAAAGAATTCTCTTGGCAGTTCACACTTGAAGGAGTTCACACTTATTCGCTCTTGACAAAATTCGCAATCTCTGAACTTGATGATTCGCAATCTGCTAACAAGGAATTCACACTTGCAAATAATTCGCACTAGAAGATATATCACACATGAAGGTAATTTGCACTTTCTTGATGATCTTGCAAAGGATGGATGATCTTGTATATAAACAACTTAGAGAGGTCGCACCTCTTCA